>RJWH01007783.1:0-36731 GCA_004363575.1 Solenodon paradoxus | reverse complement strand
CCCTCCTTCCCTCCATCCCTCTCAAATACCACTGAGCAGCTGTCCAGGTACTGTTCCCCACCTTGGAGACTCAAGATGCAGAAGCAGAACAAAGTCCCACCCTCCAGAGCTCCCCTCCCTGGGGAGGGAGACCAGACAGATGGTGGTAACAACAGGCACCATCAGGCCATCAGTGCTGGGATGGCGGGGGTCGGGGTGGGGTGGGGGGGACACTAGCAGGGGTGTGGGGCAGGGGTGGGGAGGAAGGTCACCCTAGCAAGGTCATAAGGACACACCCAGTGTTCAGCCTCTGAGGGCAGGGCTCCGAGGCCTCCCACGAAGGCTCACCCTGTCCCATGGAGGAGCACGTAATGGGGGCGGGACAGAACCCATCAGGCTCAAGAAGTGGTCTGGGGTCCTGATGGGTGGGATGTGAGTGGTGGAGTTGCAGAGGCTTTGGGGCCCCAGCAACTATAAACCATTCCAATGGGAGGAGAAGCAGGAGATACTAGGAGGGAAGGAGCTGAGGAGCTGGCATGTCGTGTCTGTGTGCTTGAAATCCCCAAGAATGATGGCAAGTGTGTGAGGAGGCCAGAAACACAGGGGATCCCCCCACCCCCCTCATCCCAGGCCAGCACCCTGGAAGCAGGGGGCTGGAGAGAATGATCCAGAGAACGTGTGTGTCCCGTCACCCCAGGCACGTGGGGTTCCAAGGGCCAGAGACTTGGGCGCCCCAGCCTACATTCTGGAGAGAAGGTTGGGCCTTAAGGTTGAGGCCTCAGAGAGCCCACAGGAAGGGGAGGGCTCCTGGGGCAGGGGCCTCCCCTGGGGCTGCCATGGCATCGGGTGAAGGATGAGAACTCAGAGGAACCGGTAGGACAGACAGAAACTAAAGTGACCCCCACCCCTCCAAGGGAGCACAGGCACCTTTTTCTCTTGAAACCATCCGGTATCTGAGTGGGGCTCCAGACCACTTTCTGCGAATCTCCCGAGGGTGCTGTGTCCCGGGGACAGAGGACCATGACCTGGGCAGAAAAACTCCAGAAGTGGACTCGCCCCCAGCTCCGGAGCCAGAAGCCCGACACTCGGGCGTCGGTGGGGTTGGGGGCCACAGCACACCCTGAAAGGGCAGCCGTCGGTGCATCTCTGGTTTCTGGTGGGGATTCGCGGGGGTCCTGGGCTTGTGACAGGGCCTGTGTGCATGGAGCGCGCGCGTGTGTGCTCCTGCGCGGTGCGGCTCGCCAGACACATCTGGACCACTTGTTTCCAAAGAGGTCCCGTCCACAGGCACGGGGTCAGGGCCTGAACCTCGTTTCGGAGACCACAGGCCGGCTGCTTGTTCAAATCCGATCCCTGGGCCCCATTGCAGGTCTCAAAAATTAGATCTCAGCGCACCCTGGTGGACGAGCAGATCAGTCAGCCACCTCCAGTCAAGCACAGTCCACGTCCGTCCCAGGTCCCGGGTTCACGTCCCAGGGCCGGGGGAACAACCAGGATGAACAACTACATAAAATGCTTCTTCCTCCTCCTTCCTCCTGCCTGCCTGCTCACCTTCATTCCTGTACCTTTCTTTAAAAAAAAGAGAGAGAAAGGGAAATGAAAACCGTTTTTGTTTTTTAAAGAAAGGCAAAGAGAAGATGCAGAAGCCTCTTTATTTGTTTAGTTGGTCCTGGTCCACACTCAAAAGTTCTTTCGCCACAAATGCACCGTGCGGGAACCAGAGCCCCGCTTGTGGGTGGGCTGCCCGCAGGCACTAAACCACAGGAGGAGAAAGCCGCACGTCTAGTTGGCATAAAGAGCAAGTGCCCCGTGTTCTAAAAAAAGACTCCGACCCTGAGCACATGCAAAGTGTGATGCTATTACCAGCCCGAAAATGGAAATGGGGTGGGCGGGCTCTTCTTCCCACTGGAGCATGTCTTGCCTGAGGGGCACACATCTCTGACCCGCTCCAGGAGGAGTCTGACCCCAGGAGGTCCCGCAAATCCCACGCTACATGGAGCTTATTTAATTCAGGGCAGAGATTTTGCTTGAACATCAGGTCAAGATTTTGCTTGGAAAAAAAGTATTAAAATAATGGAAGTTTAGAAAGAGGCACAGCGTAGAAAATGCTTGCGTCTGGCAGTGCAGGGCGGGGAAGGAATCCTGACTCTGGAAGGTATTGCTGCTTGTCTAGACCTGTTTCTTAATGTCACACTGTCAATTTGGGGGGCTGGATAATTCTTGTGATGGGGGCCTGTCCTGTGTGCTGGGGGGCATCTAGTGACATCTCCACGAGATGCCAGGGGCGCCCCAATTCATGTGATCTGTGATATGCATGTCATGCCCCTGCACACTAGCCTTGAAAAGGCAGGCAGGTGCCCAGCCCACACGTCTTGCCGATGGCCTCCGCGTCACCGCGTGTCCAGACTGCGATCCTCTCCGAGGGCACCTCTGTCTAACCCGCATCGCCACCCTGGGGAAATCAGGGGGCAGCACCAAGCCCCTGGCAAGATGGTAGAGAGGGTTTCTACACCCAGGGGTGTGCGCCCTGTGGCTCAGGGGTCCCAGGTGCTTTTGCACCGAAAGCCTAAGGACCTGGGTTCAAGACCTGCAAGGGGGGAGCAAAATAAACAAAGAAATGCTTCTTCCCCTCGCTCCCTTCCTTCCTTCTGCTTCTTCCTAGAAATTCACACAACCCCGAAGGAACCATCTCAAAGGCTCAGCGTTAGTACATGCAAAACGCGATGCCGCTGCTGCCTCTCTCTAGTTCCAGCACGTTCCATCACCCCGGAGGGAAACCCGTCCCACAGCAGGGTCCCCCGCCCCCGCCCCTGGTCACCCTGATCTGCTTCCAGTCTCCTGGGCTTTCCTATGCTGGACGCTTCAGTGACGGATCTGGTGCCTGACTCGTTTCATGGAACATGAATCTAAGAGTCCCTGCTTTCTTTTTGTTGTTGTTTCGAAGCATTTTTAAGTTTTAAATTTTTATTCAGTTGGTCACATAGGTTGTTCACCCCGAAACCAGGACAGGAACCCAGTTTCTTCGGGATGGACGTGGACTGCGTTCCTTCAGAGGCAGCGGACCCAACCGCTGCTCCACCAGGGCACGCTCAGAGTCCCTGTTTCAATCCTTCGAGTTGAGCTGATTGCTGGCTCATGCCGAAGCAGCATTTTCCTAAGGAGTCTGGTGATGTTGGCTTCTTCCTAGCCCCAGAAATCTCTCCTGAGGTCTTCATCGCGTACAGTCCTGGAGATCTTCCCCAAAGGCCACCGAGTCCTCGTAACCTGCCACTCACCCCACGAGCCCCCGCCCATCACCTACTCCCTCTGGGTGAGAGGGGACCTTGAGGTCTCCAAGAAGACCGTGAAGACCCACCTCCCGGCCTCCTTCAGCGTCAGTGTCACACTCAAGTCCAGGCCAGACATACTCACCTACTCCTGCCAAGCAGCCTCCCCGCAGGGCACGCGCGCCAGCGCCACGCTGCACATGTACTGGGAGCTGTGGGCCAGTGAGTGTGGGGCGTGCGGGCAGGCGGGGGCCGGAAGATAAACGGGAGCCCTGGACTGGGACGCTGGGGACCGGGCAGGGAGGTCCCTCTCAGTTCCTGGGGCCTGTCTCCTGGCAGGGCCCCAGGGAGTCAGGGAGCGTGAAGAAGAGGGCCTCATAGAGCGCTGGCCTCGAGCTGATAAAGCAACTGTAGCTGCAGCCTTATCTAGTTTAGTCTTCGTGGAAGCCGGATTCCAAGGGTGGTTCCAGCCTAGAGGTGGATGCCAGACCCTTGGGGATTTAGAAGCTGCCTGCTGGCCAGTGACAAAGGCTGGTGTCAAACGCTACTCCCGCCCTGAGCCTCCTCCCCTTTCATCCTCATCTAACCCTTCCAAGTGAATGCCAGGGCATGTGGCCCAACCGAAGTGGAATGGTGACCCCTTGAAGCCTGGGGGAACAGCCTAGGGGAAGAGAGCCCAGCGTCTGGAAGGTCACAGGTGGAGGGGTCCGATTCGACGTCGCAGACTGAGGTCCTGGGCAGGCCAACGGGCCTCTCTGGGTCTCTGCCTTTTAGTTTGCGGACAGCAGGACCACCCCAGGAGAGCAGGGAAGGTCGGTGACGCGCTGGTGCGGGGTGAATACGCAGCACAGGGCAGAACGGGTACTCGTCCTGAAGGCTGTTTTCAGAACACGAGGCTGAAGGCCCTGAGGATTCTAGAATCTTCCAGAATCCTCTAAGTGACACCTCTTACTAAGAGTCAAGACTGAAAGAGTAGAAACAGAGTTGCCAGATACACTTCACACAGGATGTACTTACACCACATTATTCAGTAATTATCTGAAATTCCTGCCTACCTGGGCACACGTAGCGCAGACGACTAAAGTACAGATTAGGAAGCTGAGACCTGGTTGAGACTGGGAACTATAAACAACAAAACCGAAAGCAAAAAAAAAAAATTATTTTAAAGGAAAGGTGCAGGCGGGAATGAAGGCAAGCAGAGGCAGGCAGGCAGGCAGGAAGAGAGAGAGGAAGAAGGATTTTTTATTTTATTTAGTTAATCTTAGCTGTTCCCACCAGCCCCAGGATGCAAACCTGGGACCCTAGGATGTATGTGGACTGCACCCAAGCACTACTCCACTAGGGTGCGCCTGCTGAAAACAAATTTAACCGAGCATCCCGTATTTGTGTTTTCTGCCTGACAACCAGGGATGTACAACCTGAGAATAAAAGCAAGTGTGAAACTGTAGGTCACGCTGCAAGTAGGCAGAAGTCTCTAGAGAGTAAGCCAGAAGGCTGCCTGGAGGAGGCAGCAATCACAGCTCTGCCTCCAGACTCGCTGGGCGTTTTGCTTGGAGGAACACTGCTAGGGAGAGGGCGTTACAGCCTCCAGCCTTGGCTGTGCTCCTCTCTCCTGCCCTGCCAGAGCCCGTGTCCCAGCTGCAAGCTGACTTCACCCTGCTGGACAGAGGGTCAGACCCCAGAGTAGAGGTGTCCTGCCAGGCGTCCTCGGGGAGCCCACCCATCACCTACAGCCTGGTTGGGAAGGACGGCCACACCCACCTGCAGCAGAGACCCAACCACGGGCTGCCGGCCAACTTCTCCTTCCCACTGACCCAAACAGCGAAGTGGTTCCGGTGCCGGGCTGAAAACGACATCAATGTCCAGTACAGCCCCCTCACGCTGGTGCCCCCAGGTGAGAGGACCCCCTGGGTTTCCAGAGGGCAGCTGGCACTGCTGGGTAGATGGGTGGAAGCTGGAAGTGTTCCCCTTGGCCATGTCGTGTCTCTGGGAGCCGAGCCCAGCCTCCTCACCCCTCTTATAGGGCAGCTGCCCTGGGGCGCCACCTTGGTGCTGGCTGGCAGCCTCACCTCCATTGCAGCTATCACCTCCGGGATGCTGGGCTGGACCATGTGAGCCAGGTAGGAAATGGGTGCTGGGCATGGGGGTGGCCCGGGACTCCTGGAGAGAGGCTTGGGTTTGAAGGGCAAGGCCGCTGCCAGGAGGAAGAACAGGTCTTGGGGCAGAGGCACGGCGTACACAAGTTTATCGGGACCTACTGCGCACTCAGCGCTGCCCAGGCTTTTCTTATCTGACCTGTGCTCCCAGCACCCTGAGATGATGGTCTGATCTGAAGAGGCCCATGTGGCTTAGGGTCTGGGCAGGGAGGTCTGGATGGGGGGCGGTGACGCCTCCCAGAGGTCAGGGTGGGGCTTCAGCGGGAACCACGGTCAGGCCTTCCCAGCCCAACAGGAGACAGGATCCCAGGAGCCCCTCTCCCAGCCACCACTTCACAGACTTGTAAGGTGACCTGTGCTGCCTCAGGCCTGTGTGCCCCACCTGTCCAGCCTTGGAGGTCGTCACTTCTGCCCATGAACTTGCCTTCCTTGCTTCCAAGATGACTGTCTCTGGGTCCTCTGCCTCACTCCCTGGCCTGCCCATCCCCTAAGCCACGTCCAGAAGTCTGTCCCGGGCTCTCCCCTGGTCTAGCCTCTGGGTCCCTTCTCCCCAGTCCCTGTCTGGTTCCGACGCCCAGGCAAGCCCCGTCTCCCTGTGAGATCGTTTCTCTTCTGCAGAGTGAGTGTGGAGACCTGGCTCACACTCGCCATGTGACCAGGAGCCAGCACCTGCACTCTGGTGACTCAGGGACCCCTTCATTTAGCGGTGTGACTAAGCCTCGCACCCCACCTCGTGCCCAGCGCTCCAACATGCTTGCACCGTAAAATCCCTGGAGGCCTCAGGAGGGGTGGCTGGGAGGTGCGCTTGCCTGACCTGGAGTCTCTCCCCATTTGTCATCCAGGCTGTGACCAGGAGATGAAAGCGTAGCAGAGTACCCCTGGGCCCCCTTCGGAAGCACCCCGTGAATGAAGAGGGAGCCCAGCAGCCTGATTCTTGGAGCCCTGGTGCTCTGTGAGCACACACGGTGTTGAGGGTTCAGGATGCAGTGGCTGACAGTCTTAGAGGGAAGGGAGGCCCCCGGGAGGGAGGGGTCATCAGCCACTGTCCTTGTTCATCAGCGCCCTGTCGCCATCCACCCAGGTCTGAAGACTTGGGGTGAACTGCAGGGCCCTCTCCCCAGCACCCGCTTCCCTCTTCCTGGAGAGGCACCCCACTTCCATTGTCAAAGTCCTGTCACATCAGTGCACTGGCCCATCTGGCCAGTGACCCTTATTAATCCTCACCTGTGACTGGTGCCTCCCAGGCACCTGTGACCCGGGAGAACCCCGCCCCAAAACCATTTGTGGGGGTTAGGTGGCTGGATTAAACTCTGTCCTACCTGTCACCCTGGGAACTTTGCTTCTGTGTGCACATGGTCTTGGAGTCTGGAAGTCTGAAGTCAGAGCCCTGGGGCCCCGACCAAGCCTGGGGTGAATTAGAAGGTGGACAGGCTGGCCCCCAACCCAGACTTAACTCCAGAGAAGAGTGACAGGCAGGGGCGGGGGGTGGTCCAGGCTGTGGCCTGTGGTTCTGAGTGGAACTGGAGGAGAGGAGTGGGGCGCTCAAGAGTCTGGGTCCTGGCACGTGAGGCCCAGAGGCGTCACGTCCCGCTTCCAGGACAGGGGCTGGAGGCGGAGGCAGAAGGGCATGGGCTAGGGAGCGTGGGGCAGCGGGGCGTGCCCTCTCCCGCGGTCCCTGTCCTCCCGGGGCACTCTGGCTCCCTTCCGGTCGAGCCCCGGGCTGGCGAGGCGGAGGGACGAGGCCGTGGTCGGGAGGCGGACCGGCGGGTCCGCGTGGAGGGAAGCGCAGGGGCCGCGGGACGCTCCGCCGCTCTCCGCGGGCCGCACTTTGCCCCCGGTCCCCGCGGAGCTGGCCACGCCCCCCGGTGGGCGGGGCGGGACTGCGCGCCGGGCCCGCTGAGCGGCGCGGGGTGGCGGCGGCGGCGGCGGCGGCGACATGGAGAGCGGGGCCTACGGCGCGGCCAAGGCGGGCGGCTCCTTCGACCTGCGGCGCTTCCTGACGCAGCCGCAGGTGGTGGCGCGCGCCTTGTGTCTGGTGAGCGGCGGGGGCGGCCCAGGCCGCGGGGCCCGGACCCCGCGCCGCCGGAAGCCGCGGGCGCGACAGGTGCCGGCGGCCGAGGCCCGGCTGTGGGCGGCGCGGGGGCCGGCCCCTCGGTCCGGGCGCCGGGCGCGGGGAAGCGCGGGCGCGGGGGAGCGGGCCCGGCGCCCTGCTGGCAGTGGGAGGGACTTGGGGCAGCTCCAGGACAGGTGGCCGGCTCGCCGCGCCGCTCAGGCGCGGGCCACCATCTGCTTCCTCAGCCCAGAGCGGTGCCCGGGCCGCACCCTCCCCGTGAACTGGGCAGCCCCCCGGCTCCGGCTGACTGGGGAACAGGGGTGCTCTGACCACAGCGCCCTAAAGCCGGAGGCGTTGGGGCCCGGGCCCACACCACCATGCCTGCGGCCTGGGGAGCCTTCTGAAGCGCCCTGCAGGCACCCATGCCGTCCCCTGCTGACTGTGGGGTCTGTCCCTGCCGGCACATACCCCGAGTGTGGGGATGGCAGTGCCAGGAGGCCCCGACACCCGCCCGACACCCGCCCGGCATCCGGAGTTCCGGCCTCAGCTCCCGCCGGGGGTGGGGCTTGTGACTGTGCCCTGGAACCTGGTGAGGACGTGGGCGGGACCCTTGGGCGAGACTGGGTCAGGGGCCTGGGGCCAGGCGCCCAGACCACCCTGCATCTGCTGACCTGGGACAGGAATGGGTGTGGCCTGGAAGCTTTGGGGGGAGACGGGTGACCTGAGGCTATTTCCAAGAGACCCAGCACCTCCCCGAGTTCTGGCAGGTGGACCCTCCACTCCCACCCTAGGACGTCCAGGGGTCTGGGTGTATATGTATGACCACAGGTCTGCCGTCACCAGCTGGGAAAACCGGTGAAATCAGGACCCACTATGGGAGGGAGACAGGCTGGGACTCCCCGGGAGGGGAGGGGCCCCGACGCCAAAGAGGCCAGAAGTCTTTATAGAAAGAGAACTGGTCAAACTGGGAGGCCAGCCTGGAGCCCCCAGGGCTGTGGGGGCTGCAGGAGGCAGGAGCTCGGGCGGGGCTGAGGGTCAGCTCAGAGCCACCTGGCATGGCTTTCCAAGGTTGGGGGGGGCCCTCCATCACGGTGGGGGGGGGTTGTTCAGGCAAAGGTGTCAGGACAACTCAGCCTGGCCTCCTATGACTTTGTAGCCATTGTGTTTACAATTCTTTGCAGTGGGAGTGGGCTGGGTGGGTGGATCGTCTCTAACTGCATCGGGTACCTAAACTCACTGACCCCTTGGTCAGGCAGCTGGGCCAGGGCAGTCCCCTCCCAGGAACCCCGTCCACCTCCCCTGAGCCCACCTCCCGCGTCCGGGGCTCCCGTGCCTTGCCTGTGATGTGGCCTGTGGAGGTGCCCAGAGGCAGGGGCTGCAGCGGCTCACTCCCCCGTTCAGAAGAGAAGGTCCCAGCTCTGAGCCGGGGAGCTCTCCGGCCACTCCCGTCCCTGGCCCGCAGGTCTTCGCCTTGATCGTGTTCTCCTGCATCTTCGGGGAGGGTTTCAGCAACACACACGAGTCCAAGCAGAAGTACTGTGTGTTCAACCACAACGAGGATGCCTGCCGCTACGGCAGCGCCATCGGGGTGCTGGCCTTCCTGGCCTGTGCCTTCTTCCTCGTGGTCGACGTCTACTTCCCCCAGATCAGCAACGCCACTGACCGAAAGTACCTGGTCATCGGTGACCTGCTCTTCTCAGGTATCTGCCGGTCGCACCCCCGTGTGACGTGCGGCCACCAGGCGCAGTCAGTGCCCCCAGGCTCTGGGCGCCGTCACTGCCCCGGAGACCAGCCCCAAGTGGGCAGGCTTCGCTTGTGTCCCTTTCGTCCCTGGCTCGCGTGTGGGGGTTCGGGCTCGCTGGTATTGGGCGACAGGTGGGGGCTCCCGAGATGGCCTGCCCCCGGCTTCCACCTCCGCGCCCTTGGCCTTCCTGAGGCTTTGGGAGAGCAGGAGGCCGTGAGGCCCCCACCCCACCTGGGAGCCCCCTCCCGGGTCCTGGAGAGCCCCTGCCTCTTCTGCGGCGCCGACCCCGCCCTCGCACCCTGCCCCCAGCTCTCTGGACCTTCCTGTGGTTTGTGGGTTTCTGCTTCCTCACCAACCAGTGGGCAGCCACCAACCCGAAGGACGTGCTGGTGGGCGCCGACTCGGCCCGGGCAGCCATCACCTTCAGCTTCTTTTCCATCTTCTCCTGGGTAGGTGGGCCAGGCGGGCAGGGCCGTGGTGTCCCGTGGGCGGTGGGGTGCTGAGAACGCATGCCGGGGCTCCCGCAGGGCGTGCTGGCCTGCCTGGCCTACCAGCGCTACAAGGCCGGCGTGGACGACTTTATCCAGAGCTATGTGGATCCCACCCCGGACCCCAGCACGGCCTACGCCTCCTACCCGGGCGCGCCTGTGGACAACTACCAGCAGCCGCCCTTCGCCCAGAACGCGGAGACGGCGGAGGGCTACCAGCCACCCCCAGTGTACTAAGCTGCAGGGGGTGCAGAGGGAAGGGCCGGACGCCGGCCTCCGCTCCTGCCCGTCAGCCTGGAGACCCAGAGCCTCGGCCCAAAGTGCCTGAGCCCCATGGGGCCCTACCCGCCTCCTTCAGGGCATTTAGGAAAATGTTCGCAGTTACATGAGTTTGTCGTTGCTTTTCTGGTCCCCAACCCTGCCCAGCGCAGCTTGAAGTGCCTGCCACGCTGCTGACAAGTGCCTTGGTGTCTCCCCAGCCCCGGAGTGGCCGGGCCCTGGCGGCTGGGCTCCTCAGGGTTCTCTGCCAAAGACAGGCTGGAGGCTGGCCCCGCCCCCCCACTCAGGGTTGCCCTGTACCCCCAGTCCCCTCTGGAGCCCTGCGCTCCTGCCGTCTGCTCGCTCTGCATCTGGGCTGCTCTCCTAACAGCCGGGCGGCCAGTGCCCACTCCAGGAGCACCAAGCAGCACCTTCCTCCTTGTTCCCCTCCTTGGCGAGGGGTTTGCCTGAACACAACACCCAGCTTTATGTATATATTGTGCCAGGGTTTGTTAGGAGTGTGGGTGACCCCCATCCCCGGCTGATCCTCCTTGCGGGAGATGCAGGCACCTCGAATTCTGTTAGAATTGGAGTTGGAATAAATGTTTTCTCATTCATAGCTTCACCTGTTGCTGGTTGGGCCTCAGCCTAGGGCAGGAGGCAGAGTATTTCCACTCGGGTCGTCTCCAGGGCGCCCGAGCGTGCGTATGGGAAGTGTCTGTGTACTCTCGTGAGACGTGCATTTTGAACAGTCGGGTAATCTGCCCTGTTTGCCCTGTGGCTGCCCTCTCCTGCCTCCTGTCTGGGGGCTCATTCCTCCCACTGTTCTCCATCAGTATCTTAAAATAGCAGCTGTGCTCAGCTTGTAAACATGACGGAACGGCCTTGCCAGGGTCCCGCAGTGCTCGCAGCACTCTTTGGAGCTACGTGGGGCACCTGGGAGCTGCCCCACTGGAGGCCCCCTCCCCCCACTGCTCAGCAGTGAGGTGCACCCTGGAAGAGCCGGCCCCCCACTCCCTGCAGACAGGGCTCCGTCAGACCGCAGGCGCTGGCTCGGCCACCTGGCTTGATCCAGCAGGGAGCTGTCTCTGGCAGGATCAGCTCGGCCCCCAAAGTGACTCCAGAGATGTCGTCAAGTTTCAAAACAGTCCAAACCAACAGGCTCCTGAGCTAGTCTGTACGCGATGCCTGGGGTAGACCATGAGCAGAAGAGCAGAGGGAAGCTGCGGGGCGACAGGAGCCTGGCACACCCCACCCTGGCGGGGGCCTGCCACCACACAAGCCGTGACAGGCACTTCAGGGGCACAGCCGAGCGCATCTTGTTGGCTCCTGAACTGTTAAGTGTGTTTCACAAACAAAACTTGACCTCACAGCTCTGGCTGGTGGCATCAGACACGGCTCCTCTTTCTAACCTAGGCCCGACTCCTGTGCACCTGCTTTGCTCTAAAATCTGCCCAGACAGAACATGGGAACGTTCCTCTAGGACTCACTTCGTGACAGTTCTCAGTGAAAAAGGGCTATGGCCCAGACGTCAGTACTGGGAAAAGATCTGGAAGGAAATCCCCACCCAAACCAGAGGGCAGGCAGAGACCTGGGGAATCCCAGGCATTTGAAAGTGAATTTTAATATTAGCTATTAACTTCACACTCTATAACCGAAGACTCGAGGCCCCTGCCGGTCCCACCCCCTGCTTTTAAAAGACAAGCCCCTGGGGCCTGAGCCCCAGCAGGGTCAGCGTCGTCATGTGAACGAAGCGGTGATCTAGAGGAAATGTCTACCAGAGCCGGTGGGGAGCTCATTGGGAAGTGAGCGCAAACGCCAGACACATCCTGGTGTGGGACGAGGCCCGTTCGGAGCCGGAGGTGCTGGTGCACGGGCTTTCCAGTGAGAACAGAAACTCAGCATGACACCACAAAAGGGGAAGAAGCCAGCAGCTCGTGTCACAACAGCGTGTGGCTCTGCCCCTCATGAGGGGGGACGCTGCAGTGGCCAGACCACCAGCTTGGCACAGGGCGGCTTTGGCGGGGCGGTGCCAACGGCCAGACGCTGGAAGGGGAACAAAGCAGGCCGGGTTCTCTGAAGACTCCGCAGCACGTGGGGCAGGTGCCGGGGCAGGCCAGGGAGTGGCGGCCACCCAACCCTCAGTTGGCAGGGCTGCACTGCAGGACCTGGTGGGGAACTAAGAGCCTCCTGGCTCCCGGCGGCTCCACTGGCCTGCCCAGCGCTAGGCAGTTCTCCTTATTGTCTCTGCCAGCCGGCGCGGCGGGCTGGGCCGAGGCCTTCTTGAAGTAGCAGAGACGGCACACGGAGTGGTATTTGTCTGCTCCTCCGATCACCTCGACCTGCCAGAGAGACACCAGGGTGGGTGAGAGGGCCTGGACCGAAGGGAGCCCCAGGCCACCCCATGCCCCCGGAGGCAGGGGCACCTCTTTCTCCACGCCCAGCCTCTTGGTGTAGGCCGCCTCCCGGAAGCACTCCATGCACACGGCCGTCAGCTTCACCACACTCTCCGCCAGGGGCACCAGGTTCAGGATGTTTCCAAAAGCCTGAGTTCAGAACAAAGTCACAGTGTGCTCTTCCCTGAGGCCCTCTGACCACAGACCCCGAAGCCAGGACACTAGCCTGGACCCTGCTGTCTTCCGGGTGCCAGTCCTGAGCAGTGGCTCCGTCTGCAGATGCACTCCAGGCCCGGGTCTGTGCATCTTCTTGCGCCCCAGGGTCCCATGAGCCCTCCTGGATCTATGCCTCAGCTGCCCCGAGGTCTCACCTTCCTCTGGAAGGTTCCATCCAGGGCAGCCACGATCACCGTCTTCCCGGCGTTGGCCATGGCCTCACTGAACTCCACGATGTCGGGGAACTGGGGACGGAGGAGAGTGTCCACCCTGGGCCCCCCGGGTTGGTGGGAGCATGAGAACAGGGAGCCCCTGACCCTCCCGTGTGGCCCAGACCAGGGGGCGTGTGCTCACCCACCACACTGCTCATGGCCTCCCCTCACCCGCCTTCCCCAGTGGGAGGAGGCTCCGCCGTGTCCAGGAGGTGCCCACAGCTCAGGCCAGAAGCTGCCGGGGAGTGAGGCCCGCTCTCGGTCGGACCCGTCAGCCGTGTGACCGTTCCCGAGCTGGGAAGGCCTGGTGGCCAAGGTCCGGGCCATTAAGTGTGCCTGGGGGCTGCCACCCATGGAGGGCAAGACGGCACAGCATCCGCTTCTGTGCAGAAGGGCCAATTACCTAGTAAATCCAGTTGCATTTAAGTGGCTCAGGGTTTGGACTTTGGGTGTAAGGGCTAAGGTCTCGAGTGGGTGAAGGGGCCCGGCCCTCCTTGTCTTTGGGCATAGGGTCCCCTCCACGCTGCTCATGCCCTGATTGGCCCATTTATTGAGGGGCGAGGGCCTGGCAAGACACGCGGGCCAGTGGTCAGGAAACCAGGAGCAGTCCTGATGGCTGCTGGTAACGCGGGAACACAGCAGAGGCCACAGGGCAGGTCTGAGGGACTTGACAGTGTAGGACACACCCCGGGAAGGGTCAGACTCCGTGAAGAGTGGCAGGAAAATTCAGAGGAAATAAGCAGAGGAGAAACATCTACAAGGAAACCAGCACCAGTCATTTCATAGAAAAACACAAGAGGATGCCCTGAAAAGGCCATTTCTAAAGGCAAAATAAACACAGGTGGCCGCCAGACATGGAAAAAGCAGTCAGACTGGATGCACACGGCCGGGTCGTCCTCGCAGGCCCTTCTGGGACCTCTGCCAGGGTTTGGCAGCTCCACACCACCCTCTGCCCACTGCCAGCCATTCTGCAGGCAAAATCCTGGTTCTGTGGTACCAGGCCTCAAAGCCACCAGGCCTGTCACTCCCCAGCTGGCCCCACCTGGCCCGGTACAGGTTTCTCTCACTGACCAGAATGTAAGCTCAAGGGAGAGACAGGTCACAGGCCCAAATACTAAGAATATTGCTGCCCTGCAGTCTGAGCTCACAAATGCCTCTCGAGGCCCCCCTGGTGGAGCAGGGTTGAGTCAATCAGCCTCGGAAGGAGCCTAAGCCACATGCCCCTGGTTGGAGTCCCCGGTCCGGGGGAGAAACAACCAGTGTGAACTAAACAAAAATAAAATAAAGATGCTTCCTCCTCTCTCTTCCTGTCCGCTTGCCTACTCGCCTTCATTCCTGCTGCCCCTTTCCTTAAAAAACAAAAAGAGCCAAGTCGGCCACCTAAAGCCACCTCAGGCCCCAGGAATGACCAAGTCCTCTGTAAGACTCATGGAGACACCCCGGCCACGGATCCCAAGCAGCTGGCCTTTCTTGACCCCATGGTGGCGCGTGTGGCCGGGAGCTGGGTGCCCACAACCAGCACCCTCCACTGTGCTTGGGGGGGTCTGTGGATATGTCTCCCCCAAAGCCGGCAGTGCCACGAAGCCACCCACGCCCGGGTTTGGCCCGGAGTCCAGACAAAGCTCAGGAATCCGGGCCTCGGGGGCGGTGGCCACGCTGGGAAAATCCTTCCCCAGCCCAAGGAAAGGGGACAGGGGCCGAATGGAGCCTCATCCGCAATCCCGGGGAGGGAGGCTGAGGAAACGCCATGTCCACCTGGATCTCGATCAGGAGGCAGCTCCCGGACCCCAGAACGTCCTGCCGAGAGCAGGGGCCCAGGGCAGGGGCAGCACAGCACAAAGGAGGGGCTTGTATCACAGCAGAACGCTGGTCACTGACCTGAGCGGCTGGCCGGCTCCTCACCCGGCACAGGGTGTCAGCCCGTTGTTAGAGGAGGCAGGCTCAGCCATAGTCAGGTTTTCCAGACCAGAGGGAGCTGGGCCTGGAAGAAGGGAGCCACCCCCCAAAGCTCATGTTCCTCTTTCTGAGAGGGCTGCACCCCCAAAGCTGACCCAAAGTCCTCAGTTCTGTCCTGAAAGCACAATTTAGACGAGAAAGGGACATACATGCTGTCCCCGCCTGACTCAAACCTTCTTACCCGAAGCCCCTCAACTGGAAAGCCGCCACCTGTGCTTGGAGATGGCAGGTGGGACACAGATGTGCTCAGCAGCGAGATGGGGGCACAGCCCTGCGGCTAGGGACACAGGGTGGGCCAGCTGCCCAGCAGCTCTGCGTGGGATCACAGCACGTGGCTGTGACAGGCACTGTGACATGTCTGCAGGACATGGGAGCCTGGGAAATGGTGGCGCTTTTTAAATACACCAAATGAGCAAATAAAAAGTGTTTCTAGTTTCCTTCACCTCGAGGCACAGATTAGACTCAATACGCTGACAGGATAACCCTGAGGCCAGGTGAGATGTCAGAGGTCAGCAGAGAAACCGTGTCCAATTTCCACCTGCTGGTCGCCCGTGGCTCCCAGGGAATCTCAGATACCACGTGGGATGGTGAGCACAGGAACAGGCCTCCCAGGTGGACTGGGAAGAAGTTTCTATCCCATTAGGCTCCTGAAATGCTGGGCCCCCGGGGGTCTGTGAGTCATTCATCAGGATGCACTTGCAGAAACAGGAGGGGAAAGGAGGGGAACAGACAGACAACCTGCAGACTGAGTGCGCCTTCCGAAGAGGCAGGTGGGGAGCCTGACTTTCCAATCAAAAAGAAAAGGGAACAGTCAGTTTTAAAAACAAAACAGGGTGCCCTGGTGGCCTAGTGGTTTAATTCCTGGGGCGCAGTCCAGCCCATCCCAAAGGCCCCGGGTCATGGCTCAGGCTGGGGGAAACAGCCAAGACGAACTCAATACAGTGCTTCCTCCGCCTCTCTTTTCCTGCCTGAGTCTGTCAAAAACGCGTTCGCGTGAACTGGAGTAGCAGAAACACAGCCGCTTACCCACCCAGGAAAGTAACCCCTGCACCCTCAGACGCCTTCTCAGCGGCTGTGAAGAATGCGTTGCTTTTCCAAGTAACAGTCAGTCTACCAGCTGGTCACGCAGCATAAACCAGAGAACGAGATAAAGATGTTATCACCCCAAGACAGAGTTCGCCGTCTGCAAATCCTGCTACTAAAGAACGAAGAAAATGATCATTTTCTTCTTTTGAAGGAAAGGTGCAGCAGGAATGAAGGCAGGAGGCAGGCAGGCAGAGAGAGGAGGAAGAGCCACCTTATTTATTTCACTTACTTGCTCCCTGGTCCCAGGATGTGAGCCCAGGACCCTTGGGATGTACGTGCACTGTGCTGGCCAGAGGCCGCAGGCGAAGCTCCTAATCCACCAGGAAAGAAAACAATCAAACCACAGGGACAGCGATCAAACAGAACAGTTCCGATCACCAGTGTCAGGAATCGGGCTTTTTGCCTCATGCCATAAATACAGTCACTTCATATCCAAACGGCACAATAAACCCTATGACGTGGGAGGCAGTAAGAATTCAAAGGGTGTTCAGACACCAGGTAAAGCAAGTGCCAAGCTGGCACTCTCTCCCCCAAACTGGCGGGGCAGGGGCCAGGGAAGTGTGCCTGGACAAGTCGACTTACAAACTGGCCCTCATCGATGCCGATGACCGTCACGCCCAGGGCCTCCTGGGCCACATCCCGGAGCACGCAGGCGGGCAGCGCCTCCATGGTATTCCTGGGGAGGGAGAGCCGGAGTGTGAGCAAGGCAGGAGGTCAGACACGAGAACAAAGGCCTCTGTTCAGGAAAGAGTCGTCCGTTCCAGCTATGTCACTGGGCATCTGGGATGTCACTGGGTATCTGGGACTGGAAATGAGTGGTCTCTTGACTGAGACCCAAAAGCGATTCTAGCCTCAAGGCAGACAGGGGGCTTCCCCAGGCACAGAGCCCAGAGCCTACCATCCTCTTAGGGGCCAAAGACATTTTAAAAATTAAGAGAGCTCCACGCTGTGGCTCAGGCCCGGCTAAGACGCAGATGATGACACCCATGGACCCTGGTTGAGAACTGGGATGGCAAAAAAAACACAAAAATCAAACAAAAAAAACCAGGTGAAGGAATGACTAAATGTTAAGTCATCCTGTATTACACAACTGTTTATCAGTGCAGTCATATGATCTCTCTTTTTTCTTTTGACAGAGGAAGGGGCCCAGGAAAGTCCTAAGAAGGTCCCAGGCTGACCATTAGCACCAGACTCTGAGCTCTGTGCCTGAGCTCAGAGCTCCAGCCAGCAGTGCCGGGGCTGGAGGAAGAATCCCCTTTCTTCAGCCAGTGGAAGTCTTTCCCTGAGATCACAGGACTATGCACAGGCAAAGCCCGATTTGTGACGCACACACCGCCCGCTCTGACCGGCCCGGGATTCCTACCCCGCAAGGTTTGAAAGTGAAAGTCTGTGCCAGAAAGTTCCAGAGCTGTGAACACAGCTGGTTCCACCCTGCCCCCACAGCTGGGGCCTTTCTGGAGAGGAATGTTGCTGTGTCCTGTCTTTCTAAATCGTTTGTGTTTTTCTACAATGTCGTGTTCTTCTGCTGTGTCCATTTTCTCCTGCCTTCAGAGCGGCCCAGTTTCCTGAAGGCTCAGCAGTCTGTCTCTGCACATATAGTGGTGCTCCATTTTCAAGCCCTCGTCCCTCCTTGAGTAGAGGGCACAGAAGGTGGACAGCAGCAGCTCTCACCTCTGTAAGGAAGGTTCTAGAACTTTCTTGTTGTCGATCAAGGGTTGGTCAGCGCAGCCCGCCCCGCACCCCCACACCCCTGGTCCAGGCAGAGGATGAGGCACAGGTGGGGCTGGGCTTGAACCCTGATCCGACCAGCACTGCTCTAGCGGTTAGTGCTGCCTTCTCTGCTCTCAAGTCGTCCCCAGTCCTGTCCTGAGCAGGGACACAACATTCTTAGCACGAGGAAGCGCACTGGGAGGCCTCACAACTGCATCCAACAGCATAGCCCAGAAGCAGGTGCCACTCACTTGACACTGTCTGCTCCCCACCCCAGAAAGCCCTGCATGTCCCCGCAGCCACACATCCCTGGGCGGCTCTGAGGCCCCAAGCCGCTCATGTGGCACAGCCTGGCCCAGGTGGACAAGTCAGAGGAGAGTGTCTTGGGCTCAGAAACATCAGCCCCAATCTACATGCATCCCCTCAGCTTGCACTCTGACGTGTCCGTGGGGCGCAGGCCAATACACACAAGAGGAATGCGGGACAGCCCAGGACAGCACGCAGATGAGGACAGTCAACAAAAATTTCACTAAATCAATGTGCAGAGCAGGTTTCTCAGCCGGGGCACCGTGGCCATTTGGGAGCAGGTCTTGTCACGGGGGCCTCTCGTCATGGCAGGATGTGGTCTCTGCACACTGGACGGCCAGTAGCTTCCTCAAGCCCACTCTCAGCTGTGAAATTAAGAATTCGGGGGCGTGCCCTTGGGGCTCAGGGGCTGAGGCGCTGGTGTGCAGACCAGTATACCCAAGGACCAGTTCAAGACTCGAGACCAGCGGGAGAAAACAAGAATGACCAGCTAAATAAATAAGGATGTTTCTTCCTCCTCTCCTTTCCTTCCTCTCAAAAAAAAAAAAAAAAAAAATTTCAAAATATCCCAGATGTTGCCAATGGACTGGACTCTGAGGGACAAAACCACGCCTGTTTAAGAACCACTGGGTTGCGGTCACACCGAGTGGCTTAGTGGTTAAGTCTGTGGCCTCCCACTGCTGCAGCCCACATGCATCCCCAGGATCCAGCTGGAGACCTGGGGCCAGAAGAACAGCCAAAATGAACAAGCTCTCTTCCTGCTGCTCGCCTTCATTCCTGCCTGCTCCTTCCCTTTACAAACTAACAAAGAACCCCGGGTTAGGGGCCTGAGAAAGAGAGTGCAAACCGCGCGAGCATCTGGCCCTCCAGTCCCTCCGGCACCATCAGCATCACCAGCCATGACCCTCAGAAGAGGTGCGGGCCAAAGGGGGCAGGGACTGACCGGTCGTGAGTGGAGAAGTGGCTGCTGTACCGCGTGTCTTTGGCGTATTTGACCACCAGGCACTTGTACTGGGCGATCTGGAAGCGGCGGACGCGCCTCATCAGCTCTGTACTGCAAGAGTGGGCAAGGACGAAGTTCCCTCAGCAGGAGCCCGGCCTGCGCCCGGGGCAGAGCCCAGCACCAGCCGGGAGACAACGGCCCAAGGGCCCGCTGGGAGCGTGCAGTCTAGACCCGGGGCGCAGGGCTGCTGGGGGGTCTTCTCTGTGGGGCGGGGGCGTGGATGCTAGGGGAGGGGCCAAAGGGGTGTCTTAGGGGTGTGGAGGGAGGGGCAGCAGCCTAGGCCACCAGAAGAGGAGGGGTTTCCAGGTCACATTTCAAAGCAGTCTCATCCCAGAATCCCTCAGTCTGAATGGACAGTCTGTGTGACAAAGGGGTGTCACTGGCTCCACCCCTCCCGCTGGGACGGTTCTGTCATCAGCAAAGACCCCGGATCCCTGGCGTGGAAAGGAAGCTTCCCGGCCTCGCAGGAAACAGACTGGAAGGCGGCGTGCGGACACTGCGGCCACACAGGCCTGGCCAAGCGGACGCAGCCTCAGAGAGCCGCGGGTGCCCTTCCGGAGGACTGCAGTGACTGAGGGCAGTGACCACCCCGGGGACGAGCCCTCCACCAGCGCGGGTTTCCGGGGAGTCTTCCCGCTGGGAAGTGCCGGCAATTCCAGAGAGCGGACCGGACCGGGAGGGGTGACCCGGGCGAGGACGCAGGAGCCGGGGCAGAAGAAAGAGGAGCAGGAGGAGCCGGGCAAGGTCCACCCCGGCCCGCGAGGCCCGTACCTTTTTCCAGAGAACATGGGTCCGAGAATCACCTAGGAGAGATGGAGCGGTCACTGAGGCCCTCCCGCGAGGACGCCCGGGCCTGGGCCCAGCCCGCGTGGGTCCCGCCCCGCCCGCACCTGGATTTGCCCCCGCGTCTTGTTGGGAGAGTCGGGCAGCACGGTGGGCAGGTTAATGCAGCTCATGGCGCCTCCGCGAAGCTCGTGAACCGAGGACCCTCCGATGTTTCAGCCGGGTGGACTCTTCCGGTTCCCGCGTCGCGCGCTTTTATTCCCGGCGTGCTGGCCAATCGGAAGCCGGCGTCGGCGCGCCAGAGCCAATCACTGCGAGGCCGCGGGACTGGCGGGAGTTTTGATTACGGACCATCAACTCGTGGGCGGGGCTGGGGGGCGCGCACCAGCGGGCACGTCAGGCTGTGGGCGTGGCTCCCTGGCGCTTGGCGGGGGCCAGCTCCGCCCTCTAGGTATAAAAGAGAGCGCAGGCCTACCTAGCAGTCTACAGCAGGATGGATGGTCGCGGGGATTTCTGCAAAGGCGTGGCGCCCCGGGGCGAGGCTCCCTGGAAGAAGATGTCTAAAGAGGTAGGCGGGGTGCATGCCGGGACGGACCGAGGCTGAGGAGCGCATCTGGGGATCAGATGGGAATTCTGAGAAGGAGGCTCCTCAGCCCACTGGTCTGCTGCTGCGAGCTGGCTGCCTTGAACACCTGCTGCCTGCTGGCTCTCAGAAGCCTGGGCACCGCTGAGCTTCACTTCTGGCAGGCGGGCTTCTGTTACCCTGAGTTTAAAGTGGAGAAAATAGAAGTCTGGCTACGTTACTGTCCCTCAAACCACGGAGACTGGGACAAAGTGTCAGACCTTTAAACTGGGGTTTCATGATGTGTCTGTGTCAGGGCTTTTACGTGCCAGATCCCAAAGGACGCAGAAAGGATGGTATTTACTGCAGGCTATAGTGAGTATTAGAGACAAAGTCTGCAAAGCACTAATTGTGACCATCATTCAGTTCTATTTGCCTAATTAGTTTCCCTGCGTTTTATGTAGCATTTCTTTTTTGGATCAAGGACACATCTGAGACTTATGAAAGTTCTGGATACAGCCCCAAGAAATTCCGTTCTCTGTCTGTCTCTGTCTCTGTCTCTGTCTCTGTCTCTCTCTCTCTCACACACACACATACACACACACACACACACACGCACAAATAGTAAAGGACTCTCAGACCTCTGGCTAAGAAGCCCGACCTCCCGGAGGGGAGGTAACCAGCGTTTGAGTGTTAGCTTTGTTTTCTTGACTCGTGGGAGGCCACTATTACTATCCTAGGACTCAGAGGAGCGAACTGAGTCCCAGAGACTCGGTGGTCCCAGAATCAGCCTGTAAGTGGTGGCACGCAGCCTGTCTGACTGCAGAGCCCCACTGTTCTGGGAGGCCACCCCGTCTTCAAATTCCCCGGCCCGCACGTCACGTTTTCTCCTTTGCCTCTGAACTCTTGCACCAAAACCTGGCTTCTTGTCACTTTGCACTAAGTCTGCGCATCTCAGTCTGTCATTTGAGACCCTCCATCCTCCAGCTCCTGCTTCCCAGTCTCTCCTTGGCTGGTCGACATCTCCACACTGAACTTTGGCTCCTTCCTCCTCCCCTCTGTGTCTTTGGTTGTGTTGTGTCCTAGTCAGAAGCGTCTTGACTCAGGCAACACCAGCTTCACATCACTTTCTCTGCAGTGGCCACCCAGCCCCCTGGCCTCCCTGGTCTTAGCTACTGTGGGCGTAGTGCCCCGGACACAGGATGGGGCCCCGTTGCCTTTTCAAGGCCCTCCACTGGGTGAAGGCTGGGCCTCTGTTGTTGAACCATAGACGGGGACCTGAGATGCCTGCTTCATTGTGTCCAAAGTCTTAGCGAGGAGCCAGGTGCTAGGCTGGGAGTCGGAGGGGCCTAAAGGGAGCTGAGGGGGGTTCTTGTGAGATAGTCGAAGGGGGTTTCTCAAGCAGGGCGGGACACACCGATGAGTCAAATGTCTGATGGAGCCCCTTTGCCCCTGTCTCTGTCTCTAGGAGCTGGAGATCCAGTACAGCCCCAGCAAGTGGGTCGTCCGACGGGGAGCAGAGGAGACCCTGAGGACCTACTCGCAGATAGGCATCAGCGGTATGGGGACGTGCCACGGCCACTTGGGGTGGACTTTAGCTGGTGGCAGTGGTTCAGAAGGCTGGGGGAGAGGAGGAGGCCTGTACTGCCCAGCCTCCTGGAGCAGTTCCCAGTGCCCAGAAGTCCTGGCCAGGCTGACCTCCTACACGGCCGCGCTGCCAGGCCTCGGAGCCACAGGGGCACAAATGAAACGCCTCCTTTTTTTTCTTTAAAGAAATCGGGGCTTGGGAAGCAGTAAGTCTAGTGAAGTCTCAGGTCGATTCCCAGCCCGCCTGGCCTCTGGGGCGGAGCGCCGCGCGGTGGTTCCAGGCTGGCCAGAGCGTGTGCGCCGGGCGGGATGGTGGATGTCAGCAAGCGCCTTGTTTCAGGCTGAGCTGAGCTGCTGGGCTCGGGATCTCCCCGCTGAGATACACCCACAGTAGGGACAGGCTTGGTGGGAGTTCAGTCCAGCCTATCTCACCACCTTGCCTATCTCACCACCTTGCCTATCTCACCACCTTGCCTATCTCACCACCTTGCCTCTCTGGTAGGTTTGAGGTAGAGCCTGGTTTGCATCCCCAGCCCTTACATCTTTATTTGCTCAATTGAGGTGAGCACCCGCGTGAGCTTTTGGAAAACCCGTCTGTAGTCATTGTCTTGAGGAAGAAAAGAGCTGGCCCACGGGGAAAGTGAGCCCCCCAGTACCAGCTCTGGTCCACAGCCTCTTCGGTGAGCCCTCTGCAGGGCACTCAGTGACCGTGTCGCCCCGTCGGTACCGCTGACCCTTTTCACAGATGAAGACCAAGCCTGGCAACAGAGGGCCTGATGCGATCACACCAGCAGAGCTGAACCATGCAGGGCGGGAGGCTGTCTCTATTTAAAATGTGGCCCTTCTGTTCATCCTGGATTTGGGGGCGTTCATTTTCATTTTTGAAATATTGCATGAAAATATTCTTTATTCTTTTTAAAGGAAGGAAAGAAGGAAGGAAGGGAGGAGGTGGGAGGGAGAATTTTTATTTTGTTAGTTGCTTTATTTTTATTTCCCTGGGCCCTGGGCCAAGAACTGTGGTCCGTGTACCCTGGTGGAGTAGTGGTTAGGTCAGCTGCTTCTGGCCCAGAGCACGGTCCACAACCATCCCAAAAACCTGGGTTTGCGTCCCGAAGCCTGGAAAACACCCAAAATGAACATCTACGTAAAAATAAAGGGCTTCTTTCTTCTCTCTCTTCCTGCCTGCACCTTTTCTTTAAAAGAAAAACAAACCTGGGGTCCTTGGGCTTTGCATGTCTGCCACTGAAGGCACAAGAGTGCGCCCCAAATGTTTATCTCTGTATCAGTCTGCTCAGGCTGCCTCCATAAAATGCTGCTGACTGGGCAGCTTAAGCAATGGCAGCACGTTCGCGCAGTCAGGAGGCCGAGCACTCCAAGGAGAGCAGACTGGAAAGACGCCGCCTCCACCCGTCTCTGCCTGATGCCGTTTCCCTCTGGCCCTGTCTGCTTTCTCGCCCAGACCCAGCCAGCCCACCTCGGGACCTCCCCTGTCCCGACACCCAGCCCTCTCCTCATCTCTTCTATCTGTTTACTCAAGTGGGTTTACATCTTCCTGCCCTAAAAGATTCTTGGGGCGGCAGCTAGTAGGGGGAGACACGGACTGTTTGCTGCTGGGTCCCGCAAAGGACTTCAGTACAGTTTCTCCTGAAAGAGAAAAGAAATCACTGCTGCCAGAGGGGGCTGATAATGGCCTGTCTGCTTCTGAAACAGCCACCCAGAAGGCCCGGGCCACCAGAAGGTGTCTGCTGGACGTCCCCTACGGAGCCGGGGACAGGGAGAAACTGGATCTCTACCTGCCCGAGGGCAAGTGCGAAGGTGAGCAGCGGAGGGGCAGTGGCGCCCAGGCTGGCCACCCGGCTCACACAGCTCACAGCCGGCTTTGTCTTCCAGGCTGGCCGCTCCTGCTGTTTGTTCACGGAGGCTACTGGCAGAGTGGAAGGTACTGGGTCTTTGAATGCGCACGTCCCTCTTTCCCTGGAGTGTGTTCCCTGGGCTGCCGAAGCCACAGCCGGTGCTTACGTGACCTGAAAGGGGCGCTCCCGCAGTCCCGGAGGAGTCTGCAGTCAGCCTGCCCACTCCCTCCCTGGCTCGAGGCAGAACCTGCTCGGTCTGTCCAGCTTCTGGAATATCAGGTCTTCCAGCAGCATCACTGCAATTAATGAGCCTTTCCCTTCACATCTGTGTCAGGGCTCCCTCCCCTCCCGCTCTGCAGGTACAATGTAGGTCACCATCACCTGCATCACCATCCCCGTGCTTTTACGAGGAAGTCGCCTATTATAGGCTGTGCCTGCCTGTGCTTTCACCTCAGCAGCTCCATGTTCTGCTTCTGGACTCTGTCCTACAAACCCGGCCACGGCCCGACCTTCCAGTTTCAGAAAGGGCGCCCTGAGAGACAGACCAGCATGTCCTGTTCTCCCGACACGAAAACCTGGCCCAGAGGCTGACTCGGGTCCCCGAAGTCCCGCAGCTAGCCTGTGATGTGACCCAATGGAGCCGCTCTTCCCTGTCCACCCTGTGGGGCCAGGGCGGACCGGACAGGGAAGCACCGGGGTGGCCCGCTCATATCTAATTGTCGCATCTTTGTCTCTTTCTACAGTAAAGACGAGTCTGCCTTCATGGTCAACCCACTGACCGCACAGGGGGTGGCCGTGGTAGTCGTAGGTTACAGCATTGCCCCCAAAGGTAATGAGGCAGGTAATGAGGCAGGGTGGGCTTCGGCGGGCAGAGAGCCCGGACGGGGCTGACCCTGCGGCTCCCGTGCAGGCACCCTGGACCAGATGATAGACCAGGTGGCCCGAAGCCTCGTCTTTGTGCAGGAGTGGTTCCCCGGCAACAAGTGGGTACCGCACTCCCCTGCGGGCTTGTGCTGGGGGCGAGGATGAGCGATTCGGTCCTGTGGGTGCAGCCAGACTGCTCCTGCGGCCTGTGGGGCGGAATGAGGCCTTGATACTGGCCTGATGCTTTGGGGAACCTGAGTGCAAATGCAGCTCTCCGTTCCAACCCACCCAGGGGAATTTACCTGTGCGGACACTCGGCGGGGGCCCACCTGTCTGCCATGATGCTCCTGGTTGACTGGACCCAGCGTGCAGTCACACCCAACCTCAGAGGTGTCCGCAGGACCTGCCCCGGTGGGCCCTCCCCACTCCTGGCGAGCCCGAGGGTTGAACCAGCTGCTCTGGGTCCCCACAGTGGCTTGGTGGGGGCCTCAGAACCCTGCCAGCAGGCCCCTGTTTGCTTCCTCTCTGGCCCTCCCGGGATGGGTCCCTCTGCCCAGCCTGGTGGACACAAGAGGCGAAGGCTGGACACCCTGCTCTCTCCTTCAGGTCTTTTCCTGGTGAGTGGGATCTACGACCTGGAGCCTCTTGTCTATACGTCTGAGAACGACCTTCTCTGCCTGACTCTGTGAGTGCCTCGCCCCTGCACCCCGTGTGGGCCTGGGCTGCAGGGAGGGCGGAAAGCCAAGGCTTCTCGCTCATGGCCCCCTGTCCCGCACCAGGGAAGACACTCTGAAGAACAGCCCGCAGAGGCACCTGGAGGCCACCATGCCCACGGCCCTCGCGCCGTCCATCCTGCTCTTTGTGGGCGAGCATGACTCCCCGCAATTCCACTACCAGACCAAGGAGTTTTATCAGGTACCCAGCACCCATTTTGGGACCAGAGTTGAGGGTCGGGCCATCCCATTATCTTCATCTTTATTTCACCTGATGGACCCCAGAACTGGAAGTCATTTATTCCTCAAGTGCTCAGCGAGCACCCGAGGGGGCAGCCTCCTCCTGACCTGGCCTCAGGCTCCTCCCCTCCTCTCTTGACCCAGACGCTGTGCCGAGGCTCCTGGGAAGCCTCGATGGAGGAAATCCAGGATGTGGACCACTTTGAAATCATTTGGAACCTGACGCAGGAGGACTACATCCTCACCCAGGTGAGACTGCGTCCCTTCCCCGTAGATGGCACGGTCCTCTTCTCTCCCCTGCAGTAAGGAGGGGTGCAGGGGGGTCCCTCACTGGTTCTTTAGACTCCAGGAGGTTAGGGGGCCTGATGCTAGGAATTGGGGGCTACACTTCCCTCCCTCGAACATAGCTCAGGTGATGGGGAGTCTCGTCCTTGATACAGGGCACCTGCCAGGCTGCATGTGGATGGGAGGGCCAGGTCTGAGAAAGTCTTGGCCTGTTTGTGTGTAAGCAGGAGAGCAAAACCCGACTCCACCAGGAGAAGGGTGGGTGGGTGTGGCTGTACACGTATTAGAGAGAATTCTTTTAAAAGTCAGAGAATTAATTGGGGAAAACATGCAGTTACAAAATTACTGCTTTTTTCCCCTCAGGTAAGTGGGCACCTGGTTAACTTCACTCTTTAATCAGCTGCCCCTTCAGTTGGGTTCTTAGAGCATTCTGTTTTAATTCACGTACTTATATCCTTCCTACATAAAGAGCACTTTCAAATCAATAAGAACACTTCTTTTGTTTTTTAAAGTGAGGAAGGAAGGAAGGAAGGGGAGAAAGAAGCATCATTTACTTATTTTTGTTTATTTTGGTTCACCGCCCCCAGTTGAGGACCTAGATCCTTGGCCTTTACATGGTCTGCATACCAGCATCTCAAGTGCCTGAGCCAAAAGTATGCATCCTATTACTTTTTTTTTTTTAAACTGGGGGAAGAAACCAAAGCCCCTAAATGACAGCTCTTAAAAAAACTAAGAAATAAACATTTTAGGTTTAGAGGGCCATATAGTAACCACACAACTTTCCACTCTGACAGTGTAGTTCAGAAGCCACCACCCAGGAGTGCCCTGGTGGCTTAGTGGTTAAGTCTGGCTGGTGCAGTCCGCGTCCATCCCAGAGACCCAGGCTGGCATCCCTGGGCCTACGGGTGCAACCAAGATGAACAAGTAAATAAGATAAACGCTCCTTCCTCCTCTCTTCCTGCCTGCGCCTTTCCTTAAAGAAAATAAAAAATAAATATAAAGCTACTCTAGACAATTCATAAATGAATGCACGTACCTTGTTTACGGATGCTGAAATTTACATTCTTTTTACACATCATAAAGTAATACCCGCCCTCCGTTTTTTTTTAAGGAAAGGTGCAGCAGAATGAAGGGGAGCAGGCAGGCAGGGACTCAGAGAGAGGAGGGAGAAGCATCTTTATTTATTTTTATTTAGTTGTTCACGCTGGTTTCTCCCTCCAGACCCAGGACTTGAACCCAGGCGTATGTGGCTCGTGACCTTTGGAGGAGGTTGACCCAGCCGCTGGTCCACCAGGGTCCACCCAATGTCCCTTTTTTATTTTTCTTGTCAGTTGTTTAAAGACATCAAGCCAGTCTCTGCTCAGGGTCTCAGGCGTCAAGGGGCGCTGAGCGGAGGAGGCGTGTGACCGGTGGCTCTGCCGTGACATCTCACCGTGGCCAGTGCGGCCTGTTTCTTTCCTCCAGTCCCTTTGAGAGGCCCTCATAAGACTCTCTCACTCGGGGGTTTGGGGTCTTTTTTTCCTGCTGCAGATTATTTTGAAAACAATCGTCCTGAAGCTCTGACAGCACTTAAACCCCAGCTGGTGTGCGCCCCAATTTGTGAAGCTTCTCTGGGAACCTGACGGCGTCTCCCTCTGCCAGTCCTCACTGGCCCCGGGCCAGCAGCGCCTTTGTCCGTCCACCGCTCTGTCTGTCCCCCTGCTCTGGCCAGACTCTGGTCTTCTCTCTGCTCGAACGCTCATAAAACCCTCCGTGGTCTGGATGGAGATGTTCCGGGAAGCCTGGGCCTGGTGAGTGGCTGGCAGGTCCCCTGCCTGCTGAGGGCTCTGACAGCAGTGACACACACTCCTGCCCCAGGCTGCGCTCCAGCTTTGTCCCCACCGTGTGACCCACAGGCCGGTGACAGGCTTATGTGTGTTTTCTTCCTGGGCTCCAGGTCCTGGACCGGGTCTGGGCTTTCCACAGCCTGCACCGGGCTGCTGAGTCACAAGGGTGCACTGGCCAGTGACATTTTCAGATGGTGGACCAAATTTTGTATAAGAATATTCTTTTGTGACATGTCAAGATTGTCCAAAACTCAGGCGCACACCCTGTGACTCAGGAGCAGACCACATCCAGCCCATCACTCAGGCTGAAGACAGGGTGGGGGCTTAAAACCAGAATGAGCAACTCGATAAATAAAAATCTCTCTCCTTCCTTCTTTCCTTCCTTCCTTCCTTCTTTCCTAATTTCCTGCCTTCCTTTCATGCTAACTTCCTCTCTCTTAAAAAAAAAAGAAGGCACACCCTGGTGGAGTAGCAGGTCAGTCACCTCCGAAGGAGCGCAGGCCACGTGATGTGCCCCTGGGTTCAAGTCTCGGACCCAGGGGGAAGCAACCCATGTGAGCAAGTAAACAAAAATTTAAAACAATAAAAGATGCTTCTTCCTCCTCGCTCTTCCCGTCTGCCTACTCGCCTTCATTCCTGTCTGCGCCTGTAAATACTATATATGTATGTATATATATATTTTGGTTTTTTTTGAGATGGTATCAAATTCTAATTTCAGCGTCCACAAATAGCTCTGCTGTGTGCAGCCTGTGCATTCCATTACAGATCATCCGCGGCGACCTCTGAGCCGCAGTGGCAGAACCGGGCGTTGTGGCAGAGACCCCCTAAGCTTCGCTTGGGACCCGTTCTAGGGGTGTCGTGTAAGAGCCCCACACCAGCCTTCATTCTGTCTTTTACTTCATCCTTTGTCCACTCTGCCCTGGACTTCACGTTTGGGTCTGTCCCTGAAGTCCTGGGGCAGTGACACCCCAGCAGCGCAGGATGGTCGTCCTCAGCCCCCCAGCCCCCTCGTAGCCGCTCTCCCCTCTGATGAGCGAGCCAGCTGTTCGCTAGCGGACCGTGGTGAGCGCACGTGGTCCGACGAGGCTGGCTCACCGGGATGCGGGCCTGAGAGCTTTACAAAGTGATGATGCCATGCTCCTTCAATGAGGCTAATTCCGTTTATAAAATAGATACACGAACCGAGGAAATAAGACATTGCTCGGGCTCACCTTGTGGCCCAGGTGACTGAGACGCTAGGGTGTGGACCACGTCAAGCCCAAGGCCCGGTTCACGACCCAGACCAGGGGCAAAACCAAGACAGACAGACAGACAGACAGATGTGACTTCCTCTTCCTGCCAGCACCTTTCCTTATTAAAAAAAAAAAAAAAAAAATAGCTGCCCTAGACAATTCATAAATGAATGAATGTGACTCCTTCCCTCCCTCCTACCTCTATAAAAAAAAAAAAAAGAGTCGGGCATAACCAACCCCGAAACATTTGCAACAGAACTGAGGTGACCAGTAGGGAACGGGGCGGGCGGGGTGGGCGGGGCACGTGGCGGCGGGGCCCACTGGACAGCGGGGAAGGACACTGGGTGATGTGGTGGCGGGCAGGGTGTGCTGACATCTATCTAAGAAATGGGGAACCTGTGAATAGGAAGTTTTTTCAATGTGTAGAATAATTACTACAATTAAAAAGAATGTTTGGGAAAAGTTAAGCTGTTGAGAGTACCTACTGAGATTTTCCTAGATAATAGTAAAGTGTATCTAGGAGAGAAAAATCAAGTTCCCCAGAGGCTGAGACTCCAGGCTGCATGGCCAGGCCTCTGGCTCCTGCCTGCAAGGACGAGAGGCCACCTCCCATCCCTTCTGCTCAAGGACGCACAGAGGCTCCTGCAGGCGACAGGATTTACTGTGGTGATGACACCACCATGAAGACAGAAGGGGCCAGCTCTCCTGCCATTGTCACCGAGGGGGCCCTGCCTGCCGGCTTCCTGGGCATCGGCTCTGGCACCACAAGGCCTTCCCTCTGCTGTCTTCAGCCCTCTGCCCGCTTGGAGTTTCCCGTGTGACGGGGGAGTCTGTGAAACGGCCCTTTCTGACTTCCTGGAGCCGGTCCCATGGGCTCCGTTACCATCAAAGCTTCCCCGGCAGACTCCCTGCCTCCCTGCTCTTCCCAGTCCTTTGACAGCAGCGCAGGGCCGGTCCTTTCACCCGTAACATAAGCCACTGAGTCACAAGCAGGATGTGCAGGGACACCCCCGCGACGGAAGTAGGGCCGGCACCTGGGAGGACGGGCTGTGTGGGGCTGTGCAAAGCTGGGCGTTGGGGCACCCGTGTGGGGCAACCTGCACCTCTTGGCAAACATACATCTGAACCCTTTTCACACACCCAACATCAACACACTTCTGGAGGGTCCTGCACTGCAGCAGCAAACCCAAACCAGACATTGTCGCTGGTATGATGCGTAAGTCTTCTCAAAGCAGAAGAAGCCTTTCTAGGAGGGGTGAAAACAGAACAACAAAAACAAAGCAAATCGAGCAGAAATAGATAACCAGAGGCAGAGAGGAAAGTGACAGGAACAATGGTCTCAGCACTGAAAACTTCTGCAGGAAGAAAACGCCCCACAAACTGGACTAGGGGACATGACAAGCGAGGTTGAGTCCCCTATGGGTAGAAACTCCCACCAAGGAACCCGGCAACCCAGCAGGAAGTTGGCAGGGACATGAGTGGGCAGTTCAAAGTGAAAAGTGTCCATGGTGATAAGCTGGAAAGAGACCATCAGCGCCCTCTGCAAAAGACTCTGGAACCAAATATCGGAAACTCGACACTGCCCAGTGGGGTGGAAAACAAGGCTCCCAGGGCACAGATAAAGGGTCTGACCTCACCTTAACCAGGGAGACCTTTGTCCCTGAGACTCACGACGCTCCCCCCCGCCTCATGGGTCTTTTTGTTCGCCTGTCATTTGCTCTCCCTGGCTTATAGAATTGCAGTTTTCTTGTGACGTAAGCTGAGAAATAAATCCCTGCTACCAGCTTCTTATCTAATTCACAAGGGTTGGTAGAAATGAAAAGCTAGATCTATTCTGAGAGCGGCTAAAACCGCACGGGGGCGAGTGAGCGCCTTTCGGAAAGTGAGCATCAGCCTCCGGGCTTTTCAGTTGCTGAATTTAGATGTTAAAGATGTGACCACACCACGTGGCTGAACTGCACCTTGGTGTGGAGACAGTGATTTTAAAAGTCAAGACTGTTTAACCGAGTCTAAGAAGAGAGGTGAGACAGCGGACTCATCGCGAGCCTTCTTTGATATTTCATGTTGGTTCATCACTAACGTAAGCGAGCTCCGTGGATGAAAACGCTTCCATGAAATGCATTATTTTATTTTATTTTTTGAAAAATCTTGTAAAGTAGAAAGAAAAAAAGTGACCTCAGACAACGAACGTGGCAGAAATAATGTTATATTGTAAATAATGTTATCTGATAGCATCTGAAATGCTGCATTATGATGATACCCAAAGTGTAGTTTCCATCCAGCACCTGTGATTGTTCCCTTTTCCTGATCTTCCCGTCCTCCCGTCCCGTCCCTCCTAGCGACCACTATTTGGTCTTCAAAATTCAAGACTATGAGGTGGTTTTCGTTGTCATTATTTTCTAAGTTTCAGATGAACAGCTTTACATTTCTTTTCTTTTCTTTTTTTTTTTTTTAAAGGAAAGCTGCAGCAGGAATGAAGCCAAACAGAGGCAGGCAGAGAGAGGAGGAAGAAGCATTCATTTATTTTATTTAGTTGTTCACCCTGGTTTTCCCCAGGCCTGGGGCCCGAACCCAAGACCTTGAGGCATATGTGGACTGTGCCCAACTCTGACTCCACCAGGGGCGCCAGCTTTGCATTTCAACATCTGTCTAGACTGCTGTACGATCATCGCTGAAAGTCATTTCCATTCACCCCTAACAGCTGACCCCTTTACCCAGCGTGCCCACCCTCTGATGACCACTATTCTGCTGTTGGGTTTGAGCGTTTGTTTTGTTTTCTTTGTTTGTGTGGTTTCTTTATCTTCCACCTACCAGTGGAACCAGATGGTATTTGTCTTTCTCCGTCTGATTTCTTTCACTTCGTATGATCCCCGCGAGGTTCATCCATGTGGTTGCAAATGGCAAGATTCCATTTTTGTTTTCGTAAATAGGGAGTAGTATTCCACGGTGTCTACATACATCTCTATCCACTCATCTGTCCATGGGCACTGAGGTTATTTCCAGGTAGATAATATTATTCGTAAAATTTTGATATGGCCAAAGGCTTATCCATGAATTACATTTTTGTTACAAGAATCTATGGAAACAGTGTTTGATAGGTAGACTCATCGAGGAGATGAAAAAGTTCTGGAAATGAGGGACAGCCATGGCTACACAACAGGGCTGGGAGCAGTCCCACACACATCCCAAGGTCCCGGGTTCAAGACCCAGGACTCGGGAGGACACCGAATGTAAATAATTAAATGAAAATTAAAGTGCCTCTTTCATTTCTCTCCTCCTGCCTGCATGATTACTCGCCTTCATTCCCGCCTGCACCTTTCCTTTAAAAAAAAGAAAGATAAATGCAGATATTCCAAATACTTCAGCTTAATTTTCCCTCTTTCAGTTACCTTAGAAACAAAAAGAAAACACTTCCCAAAATGTTGAAATGTCTCTGCATACATAATATGACAATGTATACTACCTTCGTAATATACGTGTATCAATATTGAATATGTTACTCTTGGATGTGGTCATAATTTAAATAATAAAATTTTTAAAAATCTTATGGAAGTACCTAAGCAACTGGAGTTTTCAGTAAAATAAATTGTTTTTCAGAGGAAAGGTGCAGGCAGTCATGGAGTTGAGCAGACAGGCAGGCAGGAAGAGAGAGGAGGAAGAAGCATTTATTTTAGTTTTATTGTTTAGTTGTTCACATTGATTATTCCCCACCCACCACCCAGCATGCGAACCTGAAACCTGAGTCATTGGGATGTGCATGAACTATGTCCCTTTGGAGGTGGCTGACCTAATTGCTACTCCACCAGGGTGAGACACTATAAAATTTGAAATAGAAAAGGTTGAAATGGAGCTCACTGCGGCTCAGGCACCAAGCGGTGGCAGGTCATGCACCAAGTGCATCAGCCACCTCCAAATGAGCACCGTCCATGTACGTCCCAGGCACTGGAGTTCACGTCCCAGGGTCAGGGAAGCAACCAAGACGAACTACTGAATAAAGCAAAGTGCTTCTTTCTCCTCTCTCTTCCTGCCCGCCTACTTGTTTTCATTCCTGCCTGCACCTTTCTTTAAAAAAAAAAAAAGTTGGAGCCTGTTGGTGCTAAATAGAAAATAGATTTCAGAAATACACTGTGTTGATGGACTTTCCTTCCGACATCAAACTATTTTAGGACGAAAGAGGCAAGGTCCATATCCTCTGGGACAAGATGGCAGATCAAACTGTGTCAAGGTCATGATTGAGAGGCAGGTTGGCTGTGAACAAACAATTTGTTTTAAGAAAGTTTCAGGCAGGAATGCAAGTGAGCAGGCAGGCAGGAAGAGAGAGGGGGAAGAAGCACTTATTTTATTTAGTCGTTCATCTAGATTGTTCCCCTGGACCCGGGCTCCTCTCACCCTACAGCCAGGACAGCAGCCTATTCAAATCTTCCCAGATGTTCCATGCCATTCCGCAGGGTTTGCATGCAGATCAACCGGTTTGCTGCTCTTGATGCGCAGATATTATCTAGAGCCGCTGAGCGGGACCCACCCGCTGAGCCTGAAACCCGACCCAGATACTCCGCCTAAAAACTCCAGCCCCATTGTAAAGGTAGCCGCCTGCACAGAGCGACCTGTCCGACTGCTGCTGGGTTTGAAGCCTCAAACTGCTTAGAAAAGCATTAAATTAATAACCTCTCGGATGTTTGTATTCGTTATGAATAATATTGATCAGAATGTGTTGCTACTATTTGAAAATCCGGAGTTCACGGAAACATGCAAATTTGCCTTTGCGATAAACTTGTGTTTGTTTTTGTCCCAGTTGCTGGCACACAGCAACTAAAGCCTGGGGACTCTCCAGCGCCATCAGTGTCTGTTCTTGGCGGGATCCTGGATGGCTCCACAGTGGGGCCTGATCACCAGCAAGTTTGGAAAGTTAAGCCAGGAAACCTCCTCTAAACCTGGAGTGCCAGACGCCTTGGAGGCCTCACACCTCACACGCTTGTGCACGAGCTGGGCTCATTGCAGACCCACCAGGAAGCCCGCCCTACACGTCTTCCCACAAAGACATATCCCACCCAGCAACCGCTCCACCAATGAGAGGAGCCGCAGCCAACGGATTGACTCTCCCTCTCCTCCAATGAACACTCACTCTGGAAAGACCCGCCCCTTCCCCGCTGGCCTATATAAGCATCTCCTCCGCCGCTTCTCTCGCGTCTCCCAGCCTTTCCTGAGTGGGCAGGTGCTGGTGGTAAATTAACTGGCTGTTTTTGACTTCAAGTTGAAAAGGTCAAGCCTTGATCAGAAGCTGGAAACCTTCAGCCCCTCTGATAAGCCTGCAGGCGCGGGGAAAGTGTTGGGGATTGCGCCAGCCGCCAGTGGTCAGCGATGTGATGTGGTCAGTCATGCCACTGAGACCTAATGAGACCCCAGGAGAGACTAAGGCTGCGAGCGCTTGCGGGATGGGGCGCACCGTCCGTGTCCCTTCCCCACAGGCTTCTGCCTCGGCCTCAAAACACCTGGCACCTGAACAGCCTGGAGGCTCAGCCAAGGATAGGTCAGAGTGAGACAGAAGGACTGAAAGTTGTCGCTTTGCAGCCAAGCAGGAGAAATGGAAGGTTTTGCAGCCTGAAGCCAGACCAGAGGCCTTTCATCCCGCTCCTGTTCACTGAACTCAAGGACTCCATCCCCACCCCTCCTCGCTCACCTGACATTCCAGCCATCACCCCCTGCTCCGGAGTCAGCAGCTCAGCCAGATGCCTGGTGGGAACTCCCTCTGCAGCCCCTTGCAATGCGAGGAGACCAGAGCCTGCCCACTTAAAAGCCCCTCCACACTGCTTCCCTGGGATTGCTCCTTCTGTCTCTTCTCAGAAAGGAGCTTTTCCCGGCCTGCACAGGGGACAATAAAGTCGTGCCTCGCAGTGTACCAGCCCGTCGTCTCCGTCTCTTTCCCCGTGGGTCTATCATAACTGGTACCCAGGCCTGGGAGACTGGCTTTTTAAGACTCTCTTCAGGGTGTCACCCGGTCCCCCTTCGTTGACCCCGACCTAAGACCCGGCTTCTTTTCCCGGCACCTCTCCCTCCACTCATATAGTGGCCTCAATTTTTTTTTGGTGGGGGGTCCTTAACAGTCTCCTGCCGGCTTCCTCATTCCCACCAGGACTCCTGTACCCTCCCCTGTCAGTCGGTCAGTCAGTCAGTCGCAGTGGCCTCCTCCCAGGAATTCCAGGAATTCCGGTCCTGTCCTGCCTGGCCTCTCTTGGGGTCCTGTCCTGCCTGGCCTCTCTTGGGGATACCCAAGAGATCGCCAGAGTGCCTTTCCCCACCCGCCCGTGAAATCCTCTTTAGGGGACGCCTTATTGAAGGTTTAACGGTGCCTGGGAACTGTCTTTGGACTTCCCCACTCTCCAAATTATGGGCACTCGCCCCTCCCTACCGCCGGCAGACACTATGTCTGGTCTGCTTTAAGAGACGCCTCCTGCATCTCTTGTCCCAAATTTCGCCTCCATATTCCCTCGACAATTGGTCATGATGGCTGGAAAATGGTCAACATTCTTACTGACCTCAATTCATACATCTGGTGATGCGAAAAATGGTCCGAGGTCCCCTATGTGCAAACCTCCCCCGTTACGACCTCCCTTCCCCCTCTGCTGCTGTCCTGACCGCAGCCAACTCATCTTATCTCGTCCTGCCCTGCACAGTCCTGGCTCAAGATCCCCGCTCCCCTTGGATTTTGCCCCATCCGCCCTCGCTGCTCCCATTCCCCCTCCCCTCGCTCCTCTCCCTGCACCAAACCTGCTCCAGTCTCCCTCTCTGCCCCCTGCCCTCTGTCTCCACTGACCCCCTTCCTCTGCACCCGCCTCTACCAGTTTACACCCGGCTCGGCGAAATCGCAGGCCTTTCATGTCCCCCTTTCATTCACCCTCTCCGCCACCACCCTGAAGAGAGGGAGCACGTGTTTACTGCGGCCCAGAGGCACACTGACCAAATGCAAACAGTCCCACTGACTTCCCTTTAGGGTCTGTTGCCATCCCGCCTCCCCGCTCCAGGGAGTTATCAGCCAGGCTCCCCAGACCTTCCCAAGCTCTCCCACTATCTCCTGCCTCTTCGCAGGCACTCGAAGATCTGGTTCCAAGGCCATGAAGGAATAAGTCCCGGGCAGGACAGGCAGGAGGCCTGCTAGCTTCTCCTCCTGGCTGGGGCCCTCCGCCTTAAGCAGGTGATGGGAGTCAGCCAATAAATCACCACTGAGGGACACTGAGCTGGGCAATGCCCCTCCCCCAGCCCCTCCCTCAGAGCCTCACCCACTCTGGTGGCAGACGGGCCCCAGGAAAATGCACTGCCCTCAGACAGCCCCTCAGAGCACTAAGCGCCTGAGCACCGGGGACCTTTCAAGACCGCTCCCCTCTGCTGCTGGCATTGATGGAAAGCAGTCCCGGACACTGCACCCCTCCTAACTGCCTTCTGGAAGAAACAGACTTCCGCCCGGGCTTTCACTCACTCTTTGCTGGGGATTCCAGCCTGCCCCGCTCCTCTTCTGGTGGGAGACATTCCGTTCATTCAAGATAGCAGCGTTTCTCTCTCCTGTGACCCCGAGACAGGCCTTCCTCCTAACCCTGGCAACACAGTCCCATCTGGTGCATCCTTTTCTGCAGAAAGGCCCAGCTCTGTCCACCCCAGGTCTCTTATCTGGGGCTCACTCTACCGCAAGGAAAAAAGGCAATCCCCTCCTGGGGAAAACCTCCTCTCCAGTCTTGTCCCCTGTCCACTTCCTCTCCTTTCTGGGGTTAGCCCATTTCCTCTGGTGCTGGGTCCCAACTCTGCCCTCCTAGCAAAGCCCCTATGCCAAGCGGGACAGGACGCTGACTCGCCCCTCTCCAGTCCCCTGTCAATCCAGTGCTTTTTCCAAGAGGGAAAAACTGCTCTCCTCCAAGCACCACCTTGACCTTCGTCCCTGCACAGACCTTTCCAACCGAACACAGGCTCC
>RJWH01007782.1:0-36717 GCA_004363575.1 Solenodon paradoxus | reverse complement strand
GTGTGTGGCTGGTGAGAATTCACTGGAATAATGAGAACCAAGTGCTCAGGACAGTGCTGCTGAGACAAGTCTCATTGTGACAGCTACCCCCAGGTCCTGGGGACAATCTCCAGTCACTCAGACATTCCCAAAACCAGTCAAGGTGGAGAGCCTATGACACCCGCGCTTCCTGCTTCTGAACTCACCGGAAGGTGCTCTGGGAACATTTCAGCTTTAGGGAAGGCCCCTTGGCCTCAGATGGAAGGGGTACGCGGGTAATCGAGGAATGCTCTCTTTAATCTTAGTTTGCAGACTTACAAAATATGTGGCTGTCTTGAGAAGAGGCTTCAGTTCTGAAGTCTTAAATTATTTAGGTTCTGGCACCCTCCCCGCTGTGGCCCCGACAGCTGAGATGACTGGGTATGGACCCTGTGCAGTCGCTGCTGACCTGAGTCCACTCCCGGCAGGGGGTGGGGGACCCAAATTAATGAAATAAATAAAAATGCCACTGCTGCCTCTTCCTAACGTCCTTTACTTAGCTTTTTACACAAAGGGTATCCTCTACCTGATTCGGAAGTTCAAGATTTGTAAAATGTCATGCGGTGACAAGCCTGTTCCCAGTCTTGTCTCCCAGCCACCCCCACCCAGTTCCTCCCAGGAAAGAACAGTTCAGGCTTTGTCCCCACAGAACACTGTTGGTTGTTTTTCGTTTTTCACTTGATGTAATTCATACCCTCCTGGATTAGTATTCCTGAGGCAAAGCCTGTGCGACTTTTTGATGGAAGTGAATTGATTTAAGAGCTATTCTGAGAACTTACCCACCACCTAGTTAACACAACTGAGTCCTTTAATCAGAGGTACTTTTTAAGTCAACAATGATTATCCTTTTTTTTTTGCCTCTAAATACTGCTGCTTTGGAGAAATGTTTGAAATCAGTCTGCTTCAAGGTCATGCCCTTGCAGTAAGTTTGTGATATGATCCCAATATAACTGAATTGTCTCAAAGGATTTTTTTTTTCTAATTCTACCCCAAAGGAAAGATGATATATTCTTACGTATCTTTCTAGGGTTATAAATATTCAATTGTCATTTTAGAATAAAAGTTATGTCATTTTGGCTAGGAATTAATTCTCAGTATCCAGCTCTGATGAAGGTTAATATCTTTTTGTTCTTTTCAATAAATTACAAAATATAAATTGCTATCTCTGCCAACCAGCCTTTTTTACTTAATCAGTCTGAAAAGTTCCACTCTTGTAAGGGGCCATATTTTTAATTACTGTTGACTCTTGAACAACATACGTTTAAACTACACGGGTCCACTGAAACCCAGATTTTTTCAATAAGTGTAGTTGGCCCTTGGATTTTAGTCTTTCGGGGGGCAAAGAGGAGGTGGTCTCCTGATACCAATCCTCTGCAGATACCAGCTTTCTTCATCGGGGAGGGCAAATCTTTTTATGTGGATCTGGTCACGGCATCCCTAACCCACTCATTGTTCAAGGTCAACTGCATCTGCTTTCACGATGTTCGTATCTTTTACTATCTTTTACTTATTATTATTTTTTTTAATTTAACAATACATTCTTACATGTCTTCATTGTGCTTGCCGGCTATTTATAACAAGTGCTCCTGATTTTTCCTCTGTGGTGATAATGCAAAATTTTCTTGTAAAACACTTTTAGAGTAGATCTTTAAAACCCTCATCATAAGCACACCCTGGTGGCCTAGTGGCTTAGTGTATTGGGCGCAGTCCATATACATCCCAAGGTCCCTGGTTCAAGACCTAGGACCCAGGGGAACAAGGGAGATGAACAACTAAAGTTCCTCTTTCTCCTCTGTCTTCCTGCCTGCCTCTGGCCGCCTTCATTCCTGTCTTCACCCTTCCTGAAAAAAAATCACAGGAAAAAAATTGCAACTATGTGTGGGGACAGATGTCGACTCGACTTTGTGGTGATCGTTTTGCAATATATATAAATCTTGAATCATTATATGTACACCTGAAACCAAATAGTGTTTGACACCAGTCGTGCCCCAGTTAAATCAAACAGTCAAAAGCGTAGAAGGCAGTAAGTGGCTTTTTGAAAACATAATGTGAATTGAGGCACAGTTGTGTTGAAGAGGTGATAAAACAAGCAGGCGGTGCTCATGATCAAAGGTCAGGAAATAGTTTTTTCTTGGCTAATGTTTGCTTAAATGGAAGAATGAATGGAAAACAGAAGGTTGAATAAAAGAAAGAATGCGTGTTGTTTCAAATGGAGAGTGGCGGGTAAGATCCAAAAAAAAAAAAAAAAATCTATTGAAGCCAGATCACCCTAGATTTGCATTGCACATATACCTTTCTTAATTGTGTGGATTTGGACAAGGTATCTGACATCACAACCGTTCAGCCTAATTTTGCTCATTGGAAAATGGGGTGATACCTACTGTGAGAACAAACCAGATTTTTGATAATTTGGTGATGGGCAGGATGTGTTGTCATATATTTGAGGAATGGTGAACCCATTTGTATTACTTTGTAGTTCAAAGTTACCTCAATAAATATTAAATAACAAAAAAAGAAATACCTCAAAGCTAAGAACTTCTCTGCAGTCAGCTGTGTATATTACGGCTGCCATTTTCTGTTGCTGATTTGGGGATCAAAGACAGGTTGTCCCAGGACATGTGGGATGGTTATTTGACTTGAAAGAAATTAAGAGACAGATGTGCATCCTCCAAAAGGAGCAGGCCGCATACCCCTGGGTTTGAGTCCCAGGTCCAGCAGGAGGCAACCAGTGTGAACAACTAAATAAAATAAAGTGCTTCTTCCTCCTCTCTCTCTCCCTGCCTGCCTGCCTGTTCACCTTCATTCCTGCCTGCACCTTTCCTTTAAAAAAAAAGAAAGAAGGAAAGAACTGAAGAGACAAAAGATCCAATAATGGTTTTGGTGTGGTTCCCTGCCCCTCCCCCCTTAATTATCTCCCTGAGAACAGGAAACAAATCTCTGTGGTCAGCAGGTGAGAGACAGCCTTATTGCCTCATCCTCCTTGAGTGACTTGTGAGGTCTTATTACCAAAATGTAGGCTTGTTTGCCTGATGCTCCATCAGTCCAAACACTGACACTGGTTTTTTGGGGGAGAAAAAAGTCTTCTTGCAAAGTCAGTCAGTGTGGAAGGAGGAGCATCCGGGTTCAAACCTTCCTCCCCGCATGGGCATGGGCCTAACAATTTAAAGGGCTGTTGAGTAGAAGAGAGCAAGGAACTCCGGGTCTGGCCAGTCTGATTGGTCTGCTCAGGGATGGAAAAGTCAGTATCAGGACTAGATCTTCTGAATGCACAATGGGTCATTTTCTCCTCAGAGCTTCGGTTCCTAGGCCGTGATTTTTGTTCCAGGGACCTGAGGGGTCACTGGGAGGGTCTGTGGTGATGGACCCAGGTCAAGATGCCTGTAATCCTGCTGTGTCTGCAAAAAGTTTCACATTCCTTTAAAACAACATCCTTACCTGGTGGCTAGCTATATATGAGAGGTCTACAGGCTTCACAAATACCCTCAAGCAAGGTTAAAAGCAGCTTTTTAAAAAAGATGTAGGCATTTTAAATCACTTTGACTATATTTACTGTATTTAAGGCTAAAGTAAGAAATTTAATTCTGGTGCGCCTTGGTGGCTTAGCAGTTAAGTCCACAGCCTCCAGCCAGTGCAGTCCACACGCATCCCAAGGACTCTGGTTTGCAGCCTGAAGTCACGGGGAACCAGGATGACGACTAAGTAAAATAAATGAAACTAAATCTCTCTCTCTTCCTCCTGCCTGCCTGCTTGCCTACTCACTTTCATTCCCACCTGTGCCTTTCCTTTTTTAAAAAAATTCTGCAATTAAACAATGACTCAGACAACTTAGTATCTTATTTCAGTCAGTTTTCCATCATATGTAGATAAATTATGCAAAATTTCTTGAATTTCAACATTCTTTGTTACTTTTTTTTTCCATCTAAATTTATTGCCCTCTTTCTAGAGACTATATAACCTCACTAAATGACCTGTAGGTCAATTCCGCATTGGCCTCCATGGGCAGGTAATTTAAATTTTTCTCTTGCTGATCACTGTGTCAATTTAATTATTTTCCAGCTTTAGGGGCCTAGAAGGGTGAAGGAAGATTCCTTTCCTCCCCAGCAGTAGCCAGAATTACACATTCATCCTTCCAGGGTCAACTTGCAGAGTATAAATAGGCAAGAAATGCAGCTTATCATGAATAATTAGAGCCCTTGGGGCAGAAAAGATAGCAAATGAATCTCAAGTGGGCTTCTCCTGGGTTAATTATTAGGATGTTTTTGTTATCATTTCTGATCTTTCTCCGTTGTTGGGACAAATAATCTAATCACATAAATTTGTAGGCTTGAGGCCTGAGCTATTATTTCTGAAATGTTATTTTGAATTTTTCCAAAATGGAAGATTAAAAAATTTTTCTATACGGTCAGTATCTAATGGATGCCAACTTACATATGACCTTTAATAAATATATGACGAAGGATTAACTGCTATTGACATCTAGTGGAATTTTTTTGTTTTTTTTTTAAGGAGGAAGGAAAGGAGAAGCTGAAGAGGCATTTTAATTTATTTATTTTAGCAATTCTCCTGGTCCACGTCCCAAAGCCTGGTCTTTGGGCTTTACATGGTCTCCGCAGCTGTCTCAGCCACCTTAGCCACCAGGCACGCTCTGGTGTTAGTTATTTTTTTAAGGAAAAGTACAGACAGGAAGGAAGTCGAGCCGAAGGAGGCAGAAGCACTGGATTTTATTCAGCTGCTCATCCTGTGTTTACCTTCGTCCTTGGAATGCATGTGGACTGTGCTCTTGGCCAAAGGCAGCTGCTAAGCTGCTACTCCCCTAGGGCGAGACTTAGTGTTATTTTTTTAAAGCAATTTAGATCCCAGGTTCTCTGCATTTGTATCTGTTCAACCAAGTACAACATGAAAAAATGAAGGAGTAAGAATTTGAAGAAACCAGGAGAATTTTCTGATCAGTGGTAAGATAGTAGAATTAAGAGAGTCATTGAGGCTAAATGCTACAAAATAGGAAAAAATTAACATCAGTTATCCTAAAATACAGGCTAAGCCTGCTCTACGAATTTGACATATACCAGAAAAGGAACATGTATTCCACATGGAGAGTACTTTTATATTGTTAAAAGTCTGGCATATGCCTGTGGAGAAAACGATAGCTTTTTTAAAAAGTTTGACCTAACAGAGTTTATTAAATTATGTCTTTTATCATTATTGGTCTATATGAATAGATTTGATTCTACAGCCTAAGCAGGTAATGTTAGGCTGGCCCAGAAGGACAAAATGGCGGCCATACCCGGGAGAAAGGAAGCTGACGAAACTACACCTGGAATCACAGGACCAATCCCCAATCGCCACGTATGAAGCCCGCGAAATTCTTTTGCTTAAAGATCACGCTTCCCTTTGTTCGGGCGCGACTTCCCCGGCCCTTGTTCTGCGGACCGGAGAACCTCGCCCGGGTGCGCAAACCCCAGTAAAGCCCTGGCTATTCGACATTTTTTGTCTAATTGACTTTTTCTCCTCGCGGAGCCCAGAAAAACCTTACAGGTAACACAAACACTCAACTGATTAATTTCTGTGTCTAATCACAATTGCGTCTACTCAAATATGTGGTTAATGATGTGCTTACTCCCGTCCATCTCCTGTTTGGAGAAGTATCTGCTTATATTTCTTGTCCATTTCACAATTTCTAGTCTGGGTTTTTTACTGTCAAGGTTTGAGTTATATGTATATATGGATGGAGGTATATATATACACATGCATGTATACATCCATGCACATATAGTCTGTGTCAGATATGTGATTTGCTAATATTCTTTCCTAGTTGGTAGCTAGCTTATCTTTTCATTCCTTTAAAAGCCTCTTTTGCAGCACAAAACATGACAACACTGCTGAAAATCACAACCTGATGAAAGAAATAAAAAAACTGATCTAATGTGTGGTGAGATATACTGTACTCATGGATTAGAAGACTCAATATAGTAAAGATGTCAGTTTTTCCAAGATGTAATCTACAGATCCAACACAGTTCGTACCTATGATATTGGGATTTATAAGAAAACATATTTGTTATTAAAATGACCAAAATATGTATCTTATACATGTTTGGTCTTCAGCCACAATTTCTAGCTCTCTCAAATTCTTGGAATTTCCTCTCTGTAGAGAGAGATAAAGGTATATTTTGTAATGTGCATGAGGTGACTTTGGGAAGTACCTAAGGGTAGGGACTGGTTGACTAGAGAACTAACCATTGATTAGATTAGAGGGTTAGAATTTGCAGTCCTACCTTCAGACCTTCCAGGAGGGGAGACGATCCGGAGGTTGTCACATGCCAATGGCCTATGAGTTCATCAACCATACCTAAATAAAGTAGTCTCATGTACAAGATGGCTGCCAGGGGAGGGGGAGGAAAGGAAAGAGGGGAAAGGTGGTGATGGTGAAGGACTCTGAGACTCTGGTGGAGGATGTGGTGTGAAATACAGATTGCGGTACAGTGTCAATATTCAAAAATGAAGGTGGCATTGTGAACAAAAGAGATAATAAATATCAATACAACAAATGTTAATGCCCAAAAAAAAAAAAAGTCTCCATAAACGCTCAAAAGGAGGGGCTTCAGAGAGCTCCCAGGTTGGAGAAGTGGTGGAGGGTGGGGAAGAATACATGTCTGCAGAGGTCAGGAAGTTACTTGCCTTCCCCACCCCTCGCCCAGTGTATCGCTTCACTGCGGTTGGTTTGTATCCTTCAGCGGCCTTTGTAATGAGTTGGTAATCTAAACAGTTAACAGACTTCCCGAGCAATGTGGCCCACTCTAGCAAATTAATTAAACCTGAGGAGGGGAGTTGTGACGCCCTCTGATCTGTAGACAGGTGATCAGAAGCACAGGAACCAACCTGAGCTTGCAATTAATATGGGAAGTAGAAGGTGTTCAGAGACCCAACCTGTGGAAGTTGACGCTGCCTCCTTGGCAGATAGCAGAATTGCCAGGATTCTCATCACCCTGCTGTTGATCGAGAATTGCTTACTGCTACGGGGAAGCCGCCACACACGCTCATGTTGGTATTTAGCCCAGGAACCTAAACACTATCGAGAAAAATCCCTGCAAGATTTTGTTTTCATAGATGCAGACAATCTGCTGCTAAAATGTATATGGAATGTCAATGGAACTAGAAAAACAAACATTTTTGAAAAAGAGGAGTAAGTAGGAAAAAAATACTTACGTTAAGATTTACTGTATAGTTACAGTAACCAAGACCACACAGCACTTGAAGAGGAATAAACACATAGATAGATGGAGTAGAAAACAGTACCTAGAAATAAATCAATGCAATATGAGCACCAAATTTGGAGGGAAGATATGAATCAATTAATGGTTGAAGGAAAGTCTTTCCAACAATTCATGCTGAAAAATTAGACATCCATATGCCAAAGAAAAATTGACCTAAACATCATACTGTATGCAAAAATTAAAAATGGATCTGGAACTTAAAAACAAAATGTAAAACTAACACTCAGAAGAAAACAGGAAAAAGTAGTTAGAAAAAGTAGTTGGACAATGAGTTCTTGACTACACACCAAAAACTCAAACCACAGAAGAAAAATGTACTCAGAACAACTTCAAATCCCTCTTATATTCAAAATGATTTTTCAAGTATATTATTTTCCAGGCTGCACACATGGACCCCTTCCCTACAATCAAAGCTGACCTGGAGGCTCTTCATCTCTGTGTCCGTGGCAGCATGGACACAGAAATGTCCACTGTTTTGGTTCCAGACCAGGGGTCACAAATGGAAACCCACCAGCCACTTCCGCCCTGTGCAAATGGTTTTGTTTGACTGGTTTTTGTGTTTGTTTTACCCAATTAGTTCGTCTTTGTTGCATTTAGCTGAAGAGATGATGGATAGATAGATTAACAAGATAGACAGATGACATGTAGATCTTCTATTATACATATACATACATATATCTTATATCTCGTGGTTCTGTTTCTCTGGAGAAGCCAGTCTAATATATAATCATATTCTTTTTCTTTCTTTCCTTCTCTTTAGGGGTGGGGATGTAGCTTTCATTTCTTTTTTGGCTTGATTTCTCTCTGCTTCTCTCCTCCCTATGTTCTCATATGAATTGTTCCCATACCTCTCCCACCAAAGTAACTCCTGTTAACACTCTTGTTTACAAGCGTGTAAGACATGTACGCATATAGACATGCATCTACAAGGACTTTTAGTTGTCATATAAAATGGGATCATACTATATACACCTTTTATGTCTTGCTTTTTTTTAACTTGGAAATCATACTGAAAGGGATGCACATATTGATATAATTCTAATGTTTCTTTTAAATTTTAAATGGCTTTATCTTCTCCAGCAAAAACTAAAGAAGTCTTTCATTTGATCAGCAATGTTTGCTAACGCCCTTGTTTTCGTCCCTCCTCTCAGTTCCTTAAAAAGTCTAAGTCTATCCTTCATCTATCAAGAAGGCACTGAGAACCCAAAACCAACACACTACATACTTTTACATTGTTTTTCCAATTATGCTGATGGATAAAATCATGTTATTCACCGCAGGCCCTCTTGGGATTCGTGACAGGCATTTTTAAGAGGGCTGAAGTCGAGGTGCACTTTGTGACTGTGTTCCGAGCAAAGATAACTTGTCCACATGGGGCCGGAAGCTAAGGCCCAGGCCTCATTACTGCCGTACTTGAGCCACAGAGATAGACAGTGGCTGACGATAATTAGCTGTGCAGACAAGCTCTCTCTTCCCATGGGTCTTCAATAACCAAAACGAGCTTTGGAAGCACATAGAACAAACTCTGATTATTTTTCTGCATTGAAACAGGATCATTTTCCTTGGCTTCCTCCTAAATAAGATTTAATAATGAGTTGTCGGTTTCAGAGGTTAGTCACACACATGTAAAAGGGAAGCAATAATCCCTTATTTTGTTCACTCAACTTGCCGACAGCTGAAGCCGTTTTCAGTTGTCTGTGGGCAAGAGAGAAGGCAGGGAACATTTTCTCCTTAAACGTATAGACACATCCAGTATGGCCGACGCACCAGTCTCCCCAGGAAGGTGCGCTCGTGGGGAACACTCCGTAGAAAGGATGAGTGGGCTTCCCTGATGAAGACTGAGTCCTTGGCTGGGTGAGTCTGCCTCCCCGCCCCCATGAGTGAGATAAAAATGAGACATCGCGCTCAGCTGAGTCTTGCCAAGTCATGGCGGCCTCAGATGTTTTCAGTCTTCTCTGGCTGATGGAAACACAATTTTGCTATTTATTGAAGGAAAGAAAGTAACGACATTTTTTTTATCGGGAAAAGTTGTAAATTTTGTGGTACTTGAAAGCTATACAATTAAGTAGGATGCGAGTGGAGGCCTTTAAAAATACAGATAATACTTTTGCAAATTTTACAAAAATTGATGACCAAAGAAACACATCACATATCGCCAGCTGCCAGGGGAGGAGCTTACACTAGTAAGGAAGCCTGAAGCTTAAATTCCATTGGTTTTAGTAAATCCTCTGGCTTTTGAGGGCCTGCTAGGTTCTAGAAATTCCCATGTGATCCCTCGTGTCACCCTCTCCAAATCTTGTGAGGTTGATGTTCTTAGCTCTATGTTGTCAGAATATGAAGGAAAGTAACCATATTTTTCTCTCCCTTCTTTATACTTTTTTAACACCAGGAGTAGAGAATATGAGATATACTTAGCAATAAGAGCCCTCAAAGAAAGAGGAAAGATGTGTGTGTACCTCTTGGCCTATCGAATTTTAAGTATTTTGCCTTTAAAGAGGAAGGCTGGCAAGAGTGAAGGCAAGCAGGAAGCAGGCAGGCAGGAAGAAGCATTTTTTTTAGTTATTCGCCTCAGCCCTGAGCCATGAACCAAGGTCCTTGAGCTGTATGTGGACTGCGCCACAGGCACAGGCTTAACACCTAAGCCACCAGGGTGTGCTGTTCTGTTTAAGACTTTTTGTTTGTTTTGAAAAGAAAGGTGCCGTAAGGAATGAAGGTAGGCAGGCAGGCAGGCAGGAAGAAAGAGGAGGAAGAAACATTTTATTTTTATTTAGTTGTTCACACTGGTTGTTTTCCATCCCCCATCCCCAGACCCAGGACTCAAACCCAGGGGTATGTGGCCTGAGCATCTTCAGAGGCAAATGACCTAACTGCTGCTCTGTCAGGGCATGCCAGGGTTCATTCATTTTTTTTTTCTTTTCTTTCTTTCTTTGGAGCTTCTTTCTCCCATGAGGAGAAACCTGGCTTTCATCATCTACAGTATGCTTGCTTACTTGCCCACTTCCGGCACATCCCATAGTAGTTTCAGAATTGCTAACCCATATCCCTGTTAGAAACACATTAACAAGAAAATAGCCCTTCTGCACCATTCTTTTGATATGCAGTAAATTTACCAACATTATCTAGTTCTTTTCTTGTCTCTCTCCTTTAGTGTAGTTATATGATTCATTTGTGATATCATTAAGGTTGATTTGTCAGTGTTTGTTTTTCATTTTTGGTATTTGAAGGATGTGTGAAACGTTACCATAGTTCTAAGAGTTACACAAAAGATATGCTCAGAGATCTGTCACTCCTATATCCTTAATACTTGATTTCATTCATACCCTTTTCTCACTCTTGCACACCCCCTTCACCCCCATGGTAATCGATGTCCTTACTTCCTGATATATCCCTCCTCTGTTTCTTTCGGACACACAAGCAGATGCATGTGCATTTTCTTACAATCCCTTCTTTTTTATATGAAGTTTAGCATAATACAGGTTAAGTTCTTGCTTTTTGTTTGTTTCGTATGACCTGAAAGTCACTTCCTAAATATCCTAATTTTTTACAGTCATATAGTACTCCATTCTGAGTGCTTTATCATTCTTTACTTAGCTACTCTCCTACATATGAGTACTTAGATTGCTTCTGATATTTGGTAATTACAAAAAAATCTTCAATGAATAATCTTGTCCATGTGTATTTTTATATTGTTTAAGGTGTGTCTGCAGTGTGGATTCCTAGAAGTGGAATTATGGATTGCAGGGTCAAAAAAGCAAAAATGTATATATAATTTTGCTAGAAGCTGCCAAGTGTCTCTACAGAGGGACTATACTAATGTATCAGTCTGTATTTCTCACAACCTTGACCAAAAAAATCACATTAAGAAAGATTGCCAGTTGGGTGAAAAATGGTATCTTTGTGTTTAATTATTCTGTGTGAATTTAGACATTATTTAATATGCTTGAGGGAAACTTTCTTTCTGTGAATTTTATACATCTCCTTTTCCTATTATACTTTTGGTTCTTTGTCCTTTAATCTTTGAGTTTTTGCAGTTTGGGGACATTATCTCTTTGCTGTGTAATATGTTACAAATATTTTCTCCCAATTTGTCAGTTGGCATTTTGTTCTATTTTTTAATGTCACATTTATCAATATTTATTTACTGCCTCTAGATTTTGACTCACCATTAGGCTTTTCTGTACCAAGTTTAAAGAGGAGACCACCTCATGGTTTTTATTTTTGAATGTTTTTTCTAGATAATTCTTGAATGTTTGTTTCCTATAACTCTAGAATCACATTGTCTAACCATAAAATAAGTGGTTGGTATTCTTGTTGGGTGGTGTTAGATAGGAATTTGAGTTGGGGGGTGCAGGAGAAGGGAAGCTAAGCCAGGAGTAATAAAAAGGGCACCAATTCAGTTTAAAATACAACTGACCAAAGTCAGGATAGTGAACTATCAACTCCAAGTGTATATCTGATGCTCAGGGGTACGGATTATTAGAAATAAGAAAGGAAATAAATCATAAAGAGGTACCAATACAAAGTTCTCCAGTCAATTTAAAAGAAGCCACTAGAAGCCCAATCAAAAACCTTATTCCAACTCAGAACCCCTTTGAGCAGAGGGCTACCTGCCAGAACCTTTAAAGTCTCAACCAAAGTGTGAAGTGCCCCTGGATCCTACAGGAGGATGCAATTGGCTTGTGTGAATAAAGTTGGAGGTGGGGTTGGGGTTGGGGTTGGGGAGGTGGGTCCCCATGATTGTTGGAGGTGTATCTGTCAGGAGCAGAAAAACTTACAGCTAAGTCTCTGGGGCCCTATGAGGCTCAAAGATATCATGGCAGAGGATGGGATTTCAAAACTTACAATGTAGTATCTTACTAAATTTATTCCTCACTCATTTCTCTTCTTACTTCATTATAAACTGGGCTATATTGTCACAGCTTCAAGTCACTCAAGACCTGAGTATAGTGCTCTCCAATCTCAAAGCACTCATTGAGGCCCAGCAGGGTGAGGCAGGAATTTACCTACCAACCTGAGGAGCTGCTAGTCAGTAGGGGAAGACTCAGCCCAAAATGGCAGTATCAGTGCAGCTATTATATAGGAAGAGATTACACCAGTGCTGATTAACCACTGACTTCAAAACTTAGAACAGACTAACCCTCTAAGAAAGGTCATGTGAGCTGGCCACAGAAACCAGATGTCCCCACAAGTGCCCCATTCTGGAAATGTTCTGCTTTGAGCTGAAGGAGGCAGGCAAGGAGATTTGAGAGAGATTATCTCTGGTGCCTGACCTTGGGAGGGGATTGTGAGGATGTGGTGTTAGGTTAGGGTCACACCCTACATCACTGGCCTGTACCGATTTTCTTTATCATTCTCTTCTGAAATGAAGTAATGTTTTTTAAAAACCAACGCAGGCCGCAGAGTGAGGCCACTGCCATTCTGAGATTTCAAGTCAAAAGAGCCTCAATTTGACAACGAAAAGAAAGAAGGAAGTTGTTTATGGAACATTTGGAATCAAGCATCCCCATCTCAGGCCAGCTGTTCTGCTTTGAAAGTAGAAGAGCAATATTTGTAAGTCCTCAAGAACAGAAAGGGCTACCCTTAAAACACATTCATTTCAAGAATCATTAAAAATGGACCAGTTAATTTGCATTTCAAAGGTAGACTCAGAGAACAGTTAAATTTGTCAGTGTGACTAATGGAGTAAGCTTTTTTTTCAATTTCTTAATTGAAATAATATATATAACATTATATAGGTTTCAGTTGTACAGTTTTTTAAATCAATATCTATATATGTTTCCTTATGTTTGCCACCAGAATTATAGTTTCCATCCCTCACCAGACAGTTAACCCCCTTCTACGTGATTAACCCCCAAGCCCGGGGAAAGTGTGATGGTACAAATCATTACCTTTGTGTCTTCATGGAAAATATATTAAACCACAAAGTATATTACTAGAACTAAAAAGATAATGAGCAACAATATTAATGCTTTGACAAAGATAAGGGAGAGGACAGTAAACCTCAAAAGAAACTTTGAGCCCTTTTTTACAATTCATAGATAGCAACCATTAACTAGATGCTCACTGTGAACCCTAGAAACTGGTATTCAGAGGTCATGTTTACAACCCTGGGCCTCAAGCTGCTCACAGACTAATAGGGAAGATGGACAAGCCACAGGGCTGTATAATGAGCCTCAGGGCTCTACTTAAGCTTTCTGAGGAGTCAGGAAAGAGGCATCTATCCCAGACTAAGCGAGAGAAGGCTTTCCAGGTAAGGGATCATCTAATCCTAAATTTTAGGGTGGAAATAAGCTATCCAGGCAAAGAAAGATGGGAAGGAATTCCAGGCAGAGGGAAGAGAATTGGCATTCATGGGCATAGAAATTGAGGCAGTGATGGGGAGAGCTAAGGGCAGAGGAGGGTGTGATTAGACATAGGCAGGGTTTAGATAAGACAGTTCTTGTATTCCATGTGAAGAGTCAGGATCTGAAGCCAGTGGAGAGTGACGAAGGATTTTAAGCAGGGGAGTAACAGAATCAGATAATGCAGTTCGAAAACTATTCTGGCTTCACTGAGAGGGACTAAAGGCTGGTAAAGCAAGTAGGAAGGCCATACAGCAATCCAGAAAGAAAAATGCAAGGGCCTGGAGGAAATCTGTGGGATTGGAAAAAAGAAAATAGGACATATATGATTTGTGTTAAGGTAAGAGAATCAACAGGACAAGGTCATTGACTAGATTGAAAGATGGGGAGGAGGCAAGCTTGTCCCCATGGTTTGTCTTTGGATGACTGGGATTTTAAGGAGCAAAGAAGATGGTAACTTTGTCATGTGCTAAATGTTTTAAAATCTGAAGTGCTAAAAAGGTTCATTAGACCACAGGTTCCCATGTTTTTGTGAGCATGAGAATCAAGTGGAGATGGAGTTCAGAGGCAGATTCTGTATCTATAAATGCTGGATGGGGCCAAGAGTCTGGCAGGCTCCCAGCTGCTGCTATTGCTGCTGCTACTGGACCAGAAACTATGCTTTGAAGAGCAAAGCTTTAGACTACAAGGTCAATTAAATAATTACTTCTTGAGCTCATATGAAAGAAAGAGGGAAGAGTCCACTTCATAATATCTGAAATGTTAATACTTAATAGCACAAATATAAAGCAATAAAGAAGAAACTCAAAGAATCACTTTTGGAAAATTACTTTTGGTAAGTGATTAGGATGGAAGAGACTAGAAGCACCACGTGAGGGACAAAGGGAGAAGGGCCTTGGAGAGGATGGCACTGTCCAGTCTGGAAAAAAAACCAAAATGGCGGCCTGCATCTTGTGATTCATCCTCCTATCCTTCCCAGCCATCAGAAGAGTGCATGTGGGTCACTAGTGGTCTTGTGTGTTGGGGTGTGTGGCAGGTGTGTGTGCATGCACAATGTGGGCACAGGTATTTGAGGCAAGCCTCGTACATCCAGGCAGTGGATGTGCCAATGCAGGACCAGCAACTGGACAGGGAGCCAGCTGACATCCAGGTTACATGAAGAACGTAGCAACAAAGTCAAACATACACAAACATACACAAAATGAAATATGATGCCATATGACCGTTTCATTGAGAGACCCAATTCTCCAAAATGGAAGAGTTACTGGATATTTAAAAACCAAATCCAAGGAGATGCTAGATTTTGGAATACATCCACAAGATATATTTAAAGAAAAGAGAAAAGGCAAACTAAAATTAATGCCTGTGCAAATGTAACAAGGCAGACATTCTAATCAGTCTCTGACAAGACAGACTTTAAACAAAAGCTCAAGGAAATATCAACATTGACACATTAGAATGATAAAAGGTACAGGAAGTAATGAAAGCACAGTAATAGTCATTAGGTGCCACAGATTTCATGACAACGAAATACATAAATGGAAAAGTAACAATATTCAAGAAGAGATAAATGAAACTCTCAGTATTCCTTAGTGCCTGACTTTCAGATTATGGCCGATCTAATAAACCAAAGGATAGTTTAAAAAAATCGCAGAGCTGAACAGCACCACTAAAATTAACAGACTTTCAGAATTAGATGAAAAATTAGGGAATTACCTGGGATATGACGGTCACAACTCTGAATACACAGGGGATCCACAATCCTCTATTCCGTGACCCTTCAGAAACCTTCAGGTTCCTGGACTCAGAAGTGGTCCCCTGCTCAATCTGGACCAGTCCATTTTTTTTCTCTCTTCCAGAAACTCAAAGCTGACACAGATCTAGAGGCTTGACACTATTTCCCAGCTGAATCCCATTAAAGCAAAGGGGTGGAGGGTGGGGTGAGGGCTTGAGGGTACACAGGCCCTGCTGAGCTGTGGGGGCACCTACATCTAAGAACTGGCTGTTCATTCTTTCTGACTATAAAGAGCTGTCTGGGGATCCTGTCAATATGTTCTGATCTGGCGTATGTTACCCAACAACCAAAAGAGCTTTAACTAATACTCCCACAGTGGCAGGGGAGTCACAAAGAAAATCCACAAAAATTAATAACACCTATTGCATCATGGTATCATATTTGAATATTTGAGGTTTACACCATTAAAATCCACACCTGTATATAACACATTACCTTCACCACCTTTCAGGTCTTCTTTCACAATACATTTGATCCCCTCTGCCCAATTTGCCCACCCACTGATTTGCTTGTATTGACACAAGTCCATTTTTGTTTGATACAGTTCATTTATTTGCTTGGTTCCTCATTTATTGCTTGGGAAATCACACAATGCCTGTCTTTCTTCTGGTTTACCTCACTGAGCATAATTCTCTCTAGGTACCATCCATGTTATTGCAAATGGCAGAGAGTTCATCTTTTTGATAACTGAGTAGTATTCCGGTGTGTGTACCATGTCTTTATCCACTCATCTGTCGATGGGCTCTTAGGTTGTTCCCAGCACTTGCCTATTGTAAACCGTGCTTCAGTGAACATAGGTACACACATCTCTTCAAATTAGTGGGCTTATGCTTATAGTGTAAATACCCCAGGAGTGGGACATGAAATCATACAACTTCCATTCTCAACTTTTTGCGGAATCTCCGGATGGCTTTCCATAGCGATTGTACCATTTTACACATGTCCCACCAACTGTGTGTAGGAGTATAACGCTCTCTTTTGTTTTTTTAAAGGAAAGATGCAGGCAGGAATGAAGGTGAGAAGTTAGGCAGGAAAGACGGGGGAGGAAGAAATACATATTTAGTTGTTCATCTTGATTGTTCTTCTGGCCCCTGGCCTCAAACCCAGGTCCTTGGGATGTATGTGAAATATGTACAGGGACCTTATCCACTAACCTACCAGGGTCTGCCAACATTTCTCTTTTTTAAGGAAAGACATAGCCAGTAATGAAGGTGAGTAGGCAGACAGGCAGGAAGAAAGACGAGGAAGAAGCTCTTTACTTTATTCAGTTGTTCACGATTAATTGTCTCCTTGGCCCCAGGTCTTGAACCAGGACCTCGGATGTGTGTGGACTGCGTCCAGTTTAAATAACTGAGCCGCCAGAATGTGCCCAACACCCTATTTTTAAGACACAGTCTCCACTCACCCAAATGTGTGAATGCAAATCGATATTTAGAAAAAAATATTTGAATAAATATATTAATAAAAAGTCAAGGGGAAGACAGAAAATGGGTCTCACCTAGAGGTTCTTTTTTTTTAATAAAAAGGAACAAAGTAGTTAAGCACCGTTCAACAGAAAAGCACTGAACAACCTACAAAGTGAAAAAGAAACACCCACTTAAACAATGATTAATTAAAAGATTAACCCTAACAAACCATTGAACCAATTTTTTAAAAAGGTAAAAATTAAGCACGTTAGCCACTATTAATTCCTCAAAAGGAGGAACTTGGCAGTAAAAATAAGACCACACCTGTGTGATCCAAATTCAGGGGATTAGTTGTGCTTTTATACTGAAACGACACAGTTGTTAAATCTGTGTCTGACTAAGCCACAGCGTATCTCTGCTTCTTAACAGTTAATTCTTGTGGGTTTTATTTTGTTTTGCTTAAGTGCCAGCTTAGAGAAATCCGCCAGGATTTACAACTCAGACACCTGCTCAAATCTGGAAGGTTGGAGACACCTCCGCAGCGGTCAGATCTCACGACTGTGGCCTTGACCTTCACCCATGCCACTCCCAGCAGAGCTGCTCCAGAGTGGGGTGGGGTCTGCACCCACTATCTATATTTTCACTCCACCACCCACTCTCCTCTGCTCCACCCCGAGGTGCAGCCGCTGCTGGAGTTTCTGCAAAATGTAGAAATCCCGCAACCAGATCAGCGCTCCCTTTCCTGCCTTTCCCAAACCTCTCCCAATCTCCTCTTATGCCCAGAGCTTTCCGCAACCAGAAATGGGATGGTGGGGGTGGAGGGGGAAGGGTAGGTTCTCTGTAGGATGTCTAGGATTTCTGCTTAGATTCAGCATCCCCAAGCCATTCAGCAGTTCCCAAAGTGCTGAAAGGTAGAATCTTGCTTCCTTGGAACTAAGAGGAGAAAACACTAAGTAGCAAGAAACAAACACAAACTAAAACCTATCCCTGCAGTTCCTGTGGGTCCTAAGGAGGATTTCTCGCCAATATGAGAAGTGCTAACTGCATGAGCCTGCTGGTGGGCTCCTTTGGGGTCTCCTGGGGGGTGTGGAAATAGGAGAAGAGCAGGTCGCAGAGGGGTTGGAACTCTTGACAGCATGGCGACCACTCTTACATGTTCTGTGTAAGAGAAAATCACGGCGTTTAAGAGGCCGGTAAATATCATACCAGTCTAAAGATAAATCTGTTTTCTCTTTCCTAAAGAAAAGGAGTATTCCAGAGAATAAGTCAATGTAGCCACTAACTGTAGCAATAACCAAGGAGCTGTAACTTCATGTCTCAGGGAATGTTGTTTCAAATTGTTAGGAACAAAGGATCACAGTTAAAAAGTAATGGCTAAAGTACAGTCATTCATAAGTCTTTTGTCGAAGATCTGCCAGTGTCGTAGATATTTGTTTTAAGATATTGATCACTGTGATTCATCAGATTAGTAATACAAGTTGGCCAGATTTCATGTCTTTTGGAATTGGGAAATAAATTTAGGAGATGAACATTTGAAGCCCAGCAGAGTTATGACACTTATCCAAAGTCACACAGTTACTGCACAGTGAAGCTGGGACTTGAACACAGGCATTATAGCTCTAGGTATGTCTCTCTTCTAATTTTATTAAATCAATTCAAGCTTACTGGATGACCCTGGAGTGAAAAGCGATGGCACTCAGACCCATCTTCCCACTTCAATCCTTCTCCATAAAAGCAGCAAGTTTCTTTATATATTGAAGCTGTTACACACAAAAAATGGACTCTTTAAAACTGAAGTAACACTGGTTTATAACATACAGGTTTCTGATATACACAATCTTATAAATCACCATTTGTATAAACTACATTATATTGGTCACCATGACCATACAGTTGACCCATTTAATGCAATTTCCCTTCCCCTTCCCCTCTTGCTTTCTGGGAGACACTATTTTATTCGTAGAGTCTAAGAGTTTGCTTTATTTTTTCATTAGTTTTTATTCTTTTTATGCATATGAGTGGAGTCTTAAGTTGTTTTTCTTTGTCTTGAATATGATCCCATTATTAAGAGAAGAAAAGATGAAATCTTGCCATTAGCAACAGCATGGCTAGATCTAAAAGGTCCTGTGAGTAGGAGAAAATTGACTCTTTAGTGTCTAGTTTCATGAATTTAAACAAAGATACGTATTTGATAACCACTGACCCAATTAGAATACAGAACTGTTTGATTACCCCAAATGGCCCTCATGCTATTCATTTATAGTCACGCCCTCCATCCAGTCCCTGCCAACCACTAGCCACGATAGCTGATCTCTTCATGAATAGCATTCAAATGGCGTCAGATAGGACACTACCTTTCAAGATTCAGCATAATGCCTTTGCGATTAAACCAGTGATTGATATATTAATGGTTCTTTCTTTTCTATGACTTAGCAGTATTCTCTTTTATGGATATACCACAGTTTACCCATCCTATAGTGGATGGACATTTGAACTGTTTCCAGTTTGAGGCTATTACAAATAAAACCACTCTAAGGAGACATAAAGATTTTTATGTGGGTGTGCCCTGGTGGCTCAGGTGTTAAGCCTGTACCTGGGGTGCAGCCTGCAAACAGCCCGAGGACCTGAGTTTGTGGCCCAGGGCTGGGATGGGGGAACAACTAAAATGAACAACTAAGTAAAAGAAGTGCTTCCTCCTCACTTTTCTTGCCTGCCTGATGCCTGCCTGCCTTCCTTCTTCTTAAAAAATAAAAAGGTTTTGTGTGAACGTTTGTTTTCATTTCATCTCAATAAATTCCCAGGAATGTGATTGCTAGGGTATATATATGCTAAATTTTATATGGAAGTGCCAAGCTACTGCTTTTCTTTCTTTTTTTTTAAAAAAGGAAGGTAGAGGCAGGAATGAAGGTGAGTAGGCAGTCAGGCAGGAAGAGAGGAGGAAGAAGCATTTATTTTATTCTTCATCTTGGTTGTTCTCACCAACGCTGGGATGCAAACCGGGGTTCTTGGAATGTATGCAGACTGCACCAATTGGAGGTGGCAGACTTAACCACTACTCCACCCGAGGGGGTGCCTAATTGATGTTTCGTATTGTTTTTGTTTGTTTTTTTTTCCCAAGGGAAGGTACAGGCTGGAATGAAGGCAAGCAGAGGCAGCCAAGCTGGAAGAAATTTTTCATCTTAGTGTTTCCTCTCGGGTCCAGGATGTGAACCCAGGTCCTTGGGATGTATGTGGATTATGCCAGTGAAAGGCAGCTGACAAATCACTACTCCACCAGGGCTGCCAACTTTTTTTTTATTTCTATTTAATTGATTTCCTTCCTGATATCAACTTTTGTTTTCATTTGTTCTTTTTTCTAATTTTTTTAGGTGTAAGATTAGATTGTTTAATTTTTTCTTGTTTCTTAATTATGCTGATAGTGCTATGAACTTTCCTCTTAGTATCACTTTTGCTGCATCTCATACGTTCTCATAGCTCATGGCTTCATTTTTATTTATCTCCAAGAACTCATTGCTTTCTCCTTTGATTTCCTCACTGACCCACTGCTTATTCAGGGGCATTTTGGTTAGTCTCCACATACATGAGATTTTTCTAGTTTCCTTTTCGTCATTGAATTCTGACTTTATACTCTTGTGATGGGGTTAGATAATGATTTTAATCTTCACAAGTTTATTAATAGTGTTATTGTTTGCCAGTACCTGATTCATCTTTGAGGATGTTCCATGTGCACTTGAAAAGAATTTAAATTCTGTTGTGTTTGGATGAAAACACACACACATTTCAGACTGGAAAGAACCCTTTTCTTGATTGATTCAGAAAGACGGGGAATTCATGTAGTCCTCTGACTGTAGCCCACCTTCAAGACAAAGACATGAGAGAGGTAGGGGGTTGTGAATCTGGGAAACTCACCCACTTGTGAGTAACTTCAAGTGTTGGCTTCTCCACCCATCTGTCTGTTTTGTTTACTTCTCGGTGTTTTGGTAGTTGCTTTATTGTATTCTGTCCCAAGTCTTTAATTATAATTAGTAGCAGAGAGAGGTTCTGGTGGAGCTGCTCTGTCTGGACTGGAATCCTAATCTCAATCGTGACTTCCTGAGATCCACTGACAACTCACCCCAGTTGTCCAATGTCCCAGTAATGCTGGGAACCTGGTGGTACTACTCAGATGGAAGTAATGTGAACAGTCACGAATACTCCTTTACCGTGGAATCGGGGCCGACAGGTCTGTTTCTTGAAACATGTTACAGAAAAGTCATGTTTGATGGATTTCTAGCCTCTAATCTTCCAAATAAAATTTAAGATGGCTTCACCTTGGAGTTGAAATGTTGCCTTTCCTACAAGGCTCCCAGGTTTATAAACCAAGCTTTCCTTTCCAACTGGCATCCTGGCATTGCCCATATTTGGTGAGAATCATCTCATGTAAAGGAGGCTCTGAGTACCTGGCACCTGTCCTTGACTGTCCAACAAAACCCGCCCCGTTCTCCTTGCTGACAGGACTTACCCTCTCACTGTGCAGGTAGAAATACTGAATTCTCACCTGTGTCTTCCTAAAAAGAAAAATGCTATATCTGCTTTTCTTGCCACCATTTGAGTGAATCTCTGTTTCTTCCAACAAAATAAGCAAACAAACAGGCTAAATAAATACATACATATGATGAAAAGAAATCAAAATGAGATGTAAATATTGAGAAGGGAAAATGGAAGTAAGGTGATTTGCTGGCAGCAATAACTGGAGCGTTTACTGGAGGCCCAGCATTTTTCTGACCAATGTTATGTCACTTAATCATCACAACACCCTCAAGGGCTGCACTGTTGTTATCTCTGTTTGCGCTGGAAGCAAACTGTACCACGAGGCAATTAGGCAACAGGCTGGAGGGCAGACAGCTCCTCAGTGACAGAGCCAGAGTCGGCAGCTCAGCGGTCTGGTTCCAGAGCCACCTCGAATCATGGTGCTGCGCGGTGTCACTGTGAAGTCCCCCTGCTTGCTAGGAGTTCGATTACATTCCTGGAGAGAAGAAGTGTCCATTAGTTCCCACAAAAGGAATACATGTTTGAGAAAAGTTTTTAAAACAATTTTTAAAAATACTGGCTGTAGGTGTGCTTTGGTGGTGCAGGCATTAAGTCTGCCTCTGCTGTAAGCAGTGCCTAGAAAAGTTCAGGGACCCAAGTACAGGACCTGGGGCAGGGCCAAGGTGGACCACAGAAAAGAACACCTAAATAATGTCAAGTGCTCCTTCCTCCTCTCTCTTCCTGCCTGCCTGCCTGCCTCCATTCCTGTCTGCTTCCTTCCTCCACACACACACACATGCACACGCACACACACGATTACTATATATTACTGGCAAACATTAAAATTGCAAAAGGGTGGTAAACCAAGTATTAAAGTCACATTACTACTGACAGCATCTTAAAGACTTGTATTTTTGTGGTAAAGTTTTAGGCCCATGCATGCATATAAAAAGCATATCAGTTTAAATAGAAGATTACTCTTAATGTGGCACACCCTGGTAGAGCAGCAGTTAGGTCAGTTGCCCCTGAAGGCCTGCCCCTGGGTTCGAGTCCTGGGTCCGGGTGGAAACAACCAATATGAACAATCAAATAAAAATAAAACAAAGATGTCTCCTCCTCCTCTCTTCCTGCCTGCCTACTTGCCTTCATTCCTGCCAGCACCTTGTGTTTAAAAAAAAATAAAAATTATTTTTATTCTTACAAAAATGGTATCATACAACTTAAAATAAATCTTAGCTTATCTGGACCATCCTTCTAGACCAAAATAGAAGGTTTCCTTTTTTTCCCCTTTGAAGAGTACATAGTTTTCCATGGTATATGCTGGTCGTTATTTTCACCAGTTCACTTGTACAGGACAGAGAGATTCGTGTCTACGTTTTAGGATGATAATGCTACAACAGAGATACTTTTTTAAACGACAGGTGCAGGCAGGAATGAAGGCAGGCAGAGGCATCAGGAGAAGAGATGAGGAAGAAGCAATTTTTAATTTTATTTAGTTCTTCTTGGTTGTTTCCCCCAGTCCTGGGTGTTGAACCCTGGTCCTTGGGACGTGTGTGGACTATGTCACAGTGGACTTATCCACTAGGCCAGATGTCCAGTTCAGCCAGTAAACTTGAAGCTCCTTGAACCACATTTTCTTTTGTTTTAGTTTTTTTTTAATTGCTTTATTATTTCTTTTATTTACATGATTATCCAGTTTTTAGGATATTGCATTCATTCCTGAGCCTGTGTGTGTTTGTTTTCTTGATTTTTTTTAAAGGAAAGGCGCAGGCAGGGAGGAGGGTGAGTCAGCAGGCAGGAAGAAACAGGAGTAAGAAGCATTTATTTAGCTGTTCACATTGGTTGTACTCCCGGCCCTGGGTCTCAAACCTGAGTCCTTGGGCTGTGTGTGGACTTCATCTGGCCTTATCCTGTGGGCCACCAGGGCATGCCTTTTTCTATATTTTTGAATCCACAATGTCTATCATGTTCTGGGCATGGGGGAGAAGTTCCATAACTGTTTGCTGACTGAGTAAGCAAACAATAGGGGCGAGGAATAAATCTTACAAATAAACGACTGGCATTTGTTTCCTCAGAGCAAATGAAAATGGACAGGTGATGAGCGTCAGGAACGGTGGATGTAATTACCTCACCTCTGTACTGAATTGGGTGGGGCCTTTTCTCAAGAAGACAAGTCGGTTGGATGGATTTAGTTAGCAGACAGGTTTCCTAAGAATTCAATACCATCTTCTCACTCAGCTCCTGGAGCACACACTGTGAATCAGCAGCTCTGAAACCCCTAATTTGGTAAGTTGTTGAATAAGGAATTGCATTAACCTGTTACACAAAGGTAAGTACCAACTAATGCAAGAAAGAGCATTTTTGATAAATACTTCCTTTCATGGATTTACATATTTGTAAACTTTACTAAGGACCTCATATGTGGTGGACTCTAAGCAGACTGCATGTCTATTGAATTATCACAGTAGCAGAGGATTAAGTATCATCCAATTTAATTTTATGCATTTGTTTATTTATGGAAAGATGCTGGCAGGACTGAAGGTGAGCAGAGGCAGGTAGGCAGGAAGAGAGAAAAGGAAGAAGCATTTGTTTGTTTTATTTAATTGTTCTTCCTGGTTGTCCCCCGCAGTCCAGGGACGCAAACTCAGATCGTGGATGTATGTGGCCGTCGCTGGCCAGGCTTAACCATTAAGCCACCAGGGGACACCTCATGTCAATCTTATAAGCAAGGAAAATGGCTCACACAGCTGCCTCGTGAAGGCCACACACACTACTTACTAAACCAGGAGTCAGGGGTTAGACTACAAAGCTTCTGATTCCAAATCCAACACACTGCTCATTATTCTGTAGTTGTCTTAAATGACAAACTGCATCCACTTCTGAGAATTTTCACTTCCTTTAGCATCCAGGGTGTGGAAAACATCTTCTGAGAAACACAGGGTCCTTTAGCATCCAGGGTGTGGAAAACATCTTCTGAGAAACACAGGGTCAGTCGAGCACCCCTGCTTGCACAGATGTGCCCACGCCAGTCACGTGTCTGAGCACCGGTGTTTCCAGGAGGTGAAATTGGCAATTCGAATAATTGTGATAAAATAGCCACCAGGGAAAATCATGTCTGTCTCTATGAATTGCTGCAGCCAAAATTCCATCTCCTCTCCTGAAAAATGACGTTTGTAAGAAAAATGACTTCCAGTTTGAATAGTGCAGATGGATTAGTCATTGATTTAGATTTTGTTTATGTTTTTCACTAAAGCTTTTCAAAGTTTTACCAGAGAAAAAAGGTTTGGTTTGGGGTTTTTTCCACCCAGCCTTGGGTCTCAAGCCCACGTCCCTAGGCTTTGCATGACTGCAGCTTAGCCACCTGAGCCATGGGGGTTTGGGGGGACTGTTTTGTTTGTTCATTTTTAAGATAATTCAAGATAAAACATGCCTAAAACTAGTTATCGGTGGAATCTTCGCAAACCTGCCCATCACACGGGGCATGGCCACACCTGCTATAATGAGGTCTGATTGCCAGCCCTGACAGGGGAGGGGACCCCCTCAGGTTTCTTCCTTTCTCGGGTGCTCTACCTTGGCCCTCGAGGATTGGCTGCTCACAACACCATTTTTCCTGTGTTCATTAGGGTGTCTCTTTACCGCTTAGTAGTAGGTTAACCGTGTTTTCTGGAGACAAAAGCAGGACACTGCGATGGCAAAAACAGTGTGGGGTTATGTGCTGGTGACTGAGGGGCAGGGAGGAGGCAGAGCAATCCGAGCAGGAGCAGAGCAACCAGGCCAGTAGCAAGTAAGTGCTGTGTGATGCCGATCATAATCACGTAGTAACAATCCATCTTTCGGCAGGACTTCATATAAATGGTCAGGGAGAGAACAAGGAATGCTGGCAACTTAGGTGAAAACCAAATTTAGCGGCCCTGTAAGGTCTGCTTTAAATGTCCTGCCTAAAACACATGCTGCTTTAACCAGTGCCAAGGATAATGCCTCCATAGTGCCAGAGATAACCCCCGCAGTGCCAGAGATAACCCCCACAGTGCCAGAGAGAGATAACCCCAACAGTACTCAGTGGCTCAACCACACTGTGGTGTTCTGCTCCCGTTGAAGAAACAGGCGCATGTGGGAATCCCCTTCGTGTTTCTCCTGTTTCTTCACAGGGCCTGGAACAGAAGAAATGCCCACAGTCCACTGTAGTCACCACCGGCCAGGGTCGTCTTTAACTGCGGGCAAAAGAGGTAGGTGCTTTTGGGTCCCTCAACAGACTGGGCCCAGACGACTCAACTGCCCCTTTGCCCCACGTTAAAGACAGCTCTGGTTTATTAAAAACGGGACAAAATTGACATTTATATTAAAGCAATGGGATGGTTGGGAAATAGGAAATAAATGCGACTGTCCCATTTAAAAGGGTATGTATGGTCAGCCTATTTAGTAGGTAATCATCCATGGCAGTTAACAGTTTTATTAAACTCTCCTTCAGATTGTAGTGTGGTTTCATGCTTCTGAGTGAACTGTGATTACACAGTCTATAGTAATTTATAACAGAGAATGCCGTTTTTTAATGTTTCTTATATGGGAAGCATTGTATGTAGTATGAACATTATCTATTTAATTCTACCAGTGGTCCTCTAGAGTGGACCTCATTATCTCCATTTTCAGATGAGGAAATGAATGGTCACTGTTGCCTGGATGAGAGTTGACAGACCTGGTCTAATGGACCCATCACTGTCACACTGTGGGGAAATGCAATTCAGGGAACGGTGCCATCCTGACTTAGCAAAGGCACAGAGACCAAAGCGTGGGTACTAGTCTCCATCACAGGGGTGAAAGTCCCATCATCATCCACACCTGAAATCACAAGCTGGCTTGGAAAACCATCATTCACTAAAATTGTCATTCCTTATAAGCATGTCCATCCGCTCCAGTGCAAACTTTTCCTTGAGAGTTTACGGCCACTGAGCTTGACCAGAGACAGAAAGGTAAGGGTGTCTCTGGTTCACAGACAGTCTGTCGTTTTTACTTTTATAAGCCTTGTCCTCACTTGGTTCAGGGACATCTGATTTACAAATGGTTGGTCTCCCTTGTACACAATTTAAGTTTCAGCTGGGCCTTTAATTTTTTTTGTTATTTCTTTTGTTCACAATACTGTATCTGTTTTAGGATACTGAGCTTGCACTTCTGTTCATGTGTAAGTCAAACTGCACCCACCACCAGAGGTCGTGCGTGCCCTTTACTACCTCCTGCTTCCACCTCCCTTCACTCCCCTCACATCCCCTGGTACCAGTCTTATGTCCTGTGAATTTTGTTGAGATTTGTCTGGGATTTTAGAATTTTTTTATAGTCCACATATGAGTGAAACCATCCTGTCTTTTTCTTTCTGTGTGTTCCACATGCAAGTGAGATCATCTGATACTTGTCTTCCTCCTTCTGATTTATTTCACTTAGCATCATCCCCTCTAGTTCCATCCATGTTATCACAGATGTCAGGATTCCATCATGTTTAGGGCTGTGTAGTATTCCGTTATATATTATATATGTTATTTATAAACATATAGTCATACATATCACCTCTTTGTCCATTTATCTGATGACGGGCCCTTAGGTAGTTTCTGGGCTATTGAAGATAATGTTATAATAAACATGGGGGTGCATATATCTCTGTGAATGGTATTTTGGGGTAATACCACAGCTTCTTAATTCAGTCATCTGTCGACATGTATTAGGTTGTGCCCTTGTCTTGGCTATTGTGAATTGTTCAGCTGGGCCTTTAACTGAACTCATTTCCCTGAATGATCCTTCGGCAGTTTTTTCTGGAAGTCCTGCAGGGATCCATGGAATGCATTCATAGGGGCCCCCAGATGGAGCATGGGCCTCTTCAGGACCTTGGAATCCTGGCTTGCCTTCTCTCTGTCCCTCTGGTGATGTCCCTGTCTGCCAATAAGCTCCTTGGTTTGCTCTTGAACACTGACTATTCTTGGCAAAGCCTGGTCCTGCTGTGTCCTATGGCGACTGTGTGGGGTACAGGGGACCTGCCAGACAGGTCACAGAGTGACAGTTCTCTGGGAGTGTGGCTCTGTGGGAGTGTTTCTTCCTCTGGTAGCTCAGAGGCTGCTGGTTTTCAGAAGGACTGATTACAAGACGATGGGGTTTCGCGGTGATTGTGGCCTTGTGAGAGAGAGGTGTGGACTCTGGCAAATTAAAATGCCCTAGAGATCGTGACCACATTCAGCCAGTTTCTTTTCTTTTTTTTTTAAAGGAAAGATGCAGGTGAATAGTCAGGCAGGCAGGCAGGGAGAGGAAGGAAGAAGCACTTTATTTATTTTATTGAGTCGTTCATCTTAGTTGTTCCTCCCAGACTTGGGTCTTGAACCGGGGACATTGGGATGTGTGTGGTCTGTGCCCAGGGTGTACTAGACCATTAGGCCCACCAGGGTGCACTCACTCAGTTTTCCTGAATAAACACTTCTGATTCGTGGCAGCCTTTAGCTAATTTTCAAGGTTCTAGAAAGTTTATTTTGACAAAATTTTACTGTTATTCTCGTTATTTTTATAGACAAGTGGATTTCTTGAAAGTCCTTATTTCATCATTATAGAAATGCTTTATAACAGTGTTTAAAGAAATCATAAATGTGAAGCTTTAATTTGGCTAGCACCCTTCCTGAACATTCACAACAGAAACAGCAGGAAAGAAAAGCAGGAATCAGCTACCAACCCCGCCACCATTACCTCGTCTTGCCTGAGGTCGTTTTTTCATTGTATGGGTAAGGAGACATTTCTAAACAGACTGATTTTTATATCTTTGGCTACCTTTGGAGGGAGTCAACACACTGAATTATAAAGTATCATAAATGGAAAGAATTCCTGTTTCGATTGAGTAGTAGTGATAGATAAACATTTTTTAAATTCGCTGAATTTTAATTTATCAAATATTTGAGCTTTTCAGAGGACCAGCATTCTTAGAATATATGAATTTAAAATTCATTTCTTCCAAGTATTCTTGAATTACATAACCTTTATTTATGTGAGCATTTATTAATCTAAACAAATTGAATTATTGGCCTCTGATGTTAAATTATAAGATAAAAAGTGGCGTGCCCTGGTGGCCTAGAGGTTTAGTTCACCAGGCACAGTTCACTTAATCCCAAGGTCTCTGGTTCAAGAGCCAGAGAAATAACCAAGATGAACAACTAAGTATAATAAAGAAATGTTTCCTCCTCTCTCTTCCTACCTGCCTACCTGACTATTTGCCGTCATTCCTGCCTGCACCTTTCCTTTAAAAAAAAAAGGATAAAAGCAAGAAAAAATGAAAGTCATTATCAGGCTAAATTACAGAAAAAATACTAAGAAAATGTTAGAGCTTTTCAACAAAACGTAAAGATGTTGGATATTGGTAGATAAATACAGAATAATTATGTAAGAGCAAGTTCAGGTGATATTGCAAAACATGATTTAATTCTTGGACAGATTACACTGTCAGTACAGATTGATACTTTTGGTTTAAAAAGAACTGTTTCTTCTTTCTGATTGTATAATGGTTTTTTTTTTAAAGTTAGCATACTATTCTAACTAATGCAACGTCTGAGTTTATTTTCATAAAGAAAGCTTAGTTAATGTGAGCTTCTTAAATTTCCTTTCTGTTGTTAATGGTCAAGTAGTATTTTCACTGAATGTTTAACATGATAAATGATGAATTATAATCACTGATATTTTCCAAAATAATTTACCCTTATGAAATTCACATAATTCAAAAATTTTAGAAATTTTGTTTTATATTTGCATGCTGTGTATGAAGTTCTAGATGCCATATTTTTCTTATGAACTTTTACTTAAAAAAAAGCTTCTTTTCATCATTTGTACCGTGTTCCATCCCAAGGCCTCATCAAACGTAGGCATTATGAAATAAGTGAACATCGTTGCTTTCATTTTCTATTTTTTTTCCAACTAAGTAATGCTAAACACACCCTTTAACATATATCTTTGCCTATGTCTCTGAGTATTTGTTAATAGGCAATTTCTACCAAAAAATTCTGCTATGATTGACTGGAATTACATTGAATCTAGAGATAAACTTGGGGAGACTTGATGTCTTAATAATAATACATTTTCTATCACTCTAATGTACACCTTAAACTTACATAGTGTTATAGAACAATTAAAAAATCTTTTGATCAGCAATACTTTGCTCATATTTTGTTATATTTCTAAGTAGTCCACATTTTTATGCTATTATAAACAATCTTTTAAGTTCAATTGGTAGCTATTCTTTGCTCACACATAAAAATACAGTAATTTTTGTTTATCAACCCACATCCTACAGCCTTGCTACTAAACACATTTATTAGTTCTAGAAGTGTTTGTTCATCTTTGGTGTCTTCTGCATAGAAATGAAGACATGCATATTGTCTTCAAATAGAGACAATTTTCTTTCTTTCCTAATAGTTAATTTGCACAAATAATGCATATTCTTTGGATATTTGGACACTTTCTAAGGAGGTCTACATTTATCAGAAAAAGAGGCCTTTAATACAGAAGGAAACATCTGTTCCTTCTGATTTTTATACATTGGAACATGGCCACCAGTTAATAATTAAAAAGATGCACAAACACCTCTGACTTGTGAAAATATTGACTTTTCGATTTTTTCCATTCTACATAATGTCAAGTCAATGTGAGTGACGCTTGGGAGGGAACCGCTGTCTGGACTCTCACGTGGCTGCTCAAGTGCTTTAATTATGCCGGGTGTGGGTTATTCGTCTACCAGTTCTGATGGAGAACTGGAGCGTAGCTGTGTCTTTAAAACTTGTAGTCAGATGGCGTAACATGAGAGGTACTGAAATGTATGAATATGCAAGCTAATGGATTGCGTATATGTTAAATAATAAACATTTTATAATTTCATTAAGAAATAAAATTCGATCTGGCATATGCATTCTCTTATACAGTAAGCTCATCAGGTTGATATATTTTGAATTTAAATGAAATAGCTTTGTGTGTCATTACAGTGTATATATAAGTATATGCTTAAATACTTATAGGTTTATATTTACATATATTTATTACATTTACAACGAATAAGGGAAGCTCAAACTGATTTGGCAACATTATTAAAAATATCACTGCCACCCCCTGGTGACCTAGCAGAGAAAGTCACTGAACACAGTCCGCAGACATCCCTAGGACCCAGTTTCAAGACAGGACTAGGGGTGGGGAACCAAGATGAATAACTAAATAAATAAATATTTCTTCCTCATTCTCTTCCTGTCTGCCTGCCTCTGCTCGCCTTCATTCCTGTTGCTTCTTTTCTTTAAAAACAGCCACGGAGCCCACTGGACGATGGTGAAGAAGATGGTGCTGTGGCGGAGGGCAAGGGCGTGTGGTGTTGACAAATATCTGCGGAATGGGGAGCCTATCTATACATGTGAGTTTATTTTAATGTGTAGAATAAGTTACTACAATAAGAAAGAAATGAAAAAACAACCATAAAATCACACACACAACAACACCGCTGCCTAATCTGATCTCATAAATTCAGAAGAATATATAGAGCTGAAACAGTGGATTCTACAAAAGAGAAAACTCTTGGCTCTCTCAACACTGACTGTCCTGAAATGACCTGTTGGTGGCACCCAAGTCAGTCCTCAGATCTCTAAGGGCCACCATGATGGCAGGGACAGTGAGGTTTAACATCATGGAAGTCTAGGCGAGGAAAGTTTTCCTGAAAATCTCCAGTGGTGATGGGATTTTGCTTTATTTCTGTGTGTCCAAGGGTGGGGAAAGTTCTACAGTTAGTTCAAGACTCACACTCCATGTGTCAAGCACAATTCACACATCACTCATGGCTTACACTGCTGTCTTGCAAACCCTTTAATGTGTTTTATTAACAGCCTATAACATCTCATGTTAGATTGAAGCTTTCTCTTGCTGAAAATCTGCTTTTCCAGCAGCTGAAAAACTTGTGGGTTTTGTTTTCATTTCCCCATCTGGGAAATATCTGTAATCTTTCTTGTAGCTGAGAAATTCATTCAACAGGAAAATACAGTAAAAATAATACAAGACTCTGTCACTAAAAGAATAAATTCAATGTCCATATTATTTACAAAGTTCTTGAAAGGTAGATTTTAATTAATATCTTCAAATGAAAAAAAGTTTCAGAACAGCTTCATCTCCCTTGTTTCGCTTTCCTCCTACCTCTAAATATAATGAGTTGTACAACAAAATTCTCAACAACTTTTACACGTAAAACTATTACTGAAAGACTCGTCAGCTGACTAACTCATCCTCTGACAAACTCTACTTGTCAAATTCCAATCTTTTCAGGTATTGTGAAAATATATCATGTTCATAGTCACAAACCTATTGGGTTAAAGATGCACCCCCCAAAAAAAACACTCTGTGGAACACAGGCAGACAACATCTAACCAGAAAAGTCATCATGAAAGTTAGCTTTAGAACTGTATGTGGAGACCTTTTGAGGTCATTTTAGCCACATGTGTCCTAGCACACTCCAAGGCACAGAGTCAGGGCTTCGTGTTTCTCCGTGGACACATGCTGAGAAGCTGCAGTCACCTCCGGCTGGAGATCTAACCCTGAAGATCTTAGGAAAAGAAGAAAGCGACTTCCCAATGTACACTTTCACCCCAGCAACCAGTTCAGAAGGATGACATCCGTGGATCTCAGCACTTAGCTTTTACTGTGATTGGATCAGGAAGCCATTGGGATTCTTTAAGAAGCTGAGATGCGTTTAGTAAGGTCACCGTGCTCTGCCACAGAGAAACTCTAAGGGAGTGAGAGGGGGAGAAATGAGGCCAGTTGCTTATTGTAGGTAAAAGACAGTAGCAACCTGCGTTTTCTGAACACACTTGGAAGGAAGCGTCAGTGACAATTCCTGGAGGGTCAACTTCCTTTCTCATGGACTGGTATAAAGAACGAGAACAAGAGAGCGGTCACGCCCTTGGACAGGGACAGTTGCCAGTGGAACAGGTTTAAGGTGAAAGATTAAGATTTCCATTTAAACCATGTGAGTGTGAAATGTCTCTTAGACCATCTAAGAAAACTTCTCAGTGTCCATTTTGCATATGGTTTGAAGAGCTAGAAGGTCAAAGTAGAATCTGAAGGCCAAGCCACAGCAACTAGTCTGACTCTACAAGTCCAGACCTTGGGTAAGTCATTGTCCTTAGTTTCAGGTCCCTCTGGAAGTCAAGAGGGTTGAACTTCATCCGTTGTTGTCACCGTGGATGTTTTCTGGCCCCGCTTTAGGGAAGTTACCAAAACCCACGCTCTCACCTCCATAACCACCTGCTGGAGGACCTTTGTGCCCTGTGCCCGCTGAGACACTTTCCAATACGAGTGTGTTATAACTCATGACACGTGACCATACACCCCCTGCAGTTTGCCCACTGGCAGGTGTGCAAACACTGATATGAAACGTGTTTTCCAGCTAAAAAGTCTTAGGAGAAACAAAGCCCAGACTGAGAGCTGTGTGTCCATGCTGCTTGTCTGTCTGTCTCTGCCTGACCTCCTCTATCAAAAACGAAATGCTTCATTTTTCTTTAGTTTTAATTTGAAGTGATGCGTGAGCAGAATGGCATTGTAATGCTTGTTATGAAAACAGCAGTGCTACCACCGGCTGTCCCCAGGAGCCTCTGCTTTCAGCATGCGCAACTAATTTTCAAAAAATGTTCTTATTCACCATCTCTTTACCTAACACACTTTTTTAAGCATTTCATTTTATTTTCAGTTTTTTACACTGGTTGTTTTCCCCCCCGGACCCAGGACTTGAACCCCGGGGTATGTGGCCTGTACTCCTTTGGAGGCGATTGACCCAGTCACTGTCCACCAGAACATGTCAGTACACGGTTTTTGTTTTTTTAAAGAGGAAGCAAGCAGCAGGAATGAAGGCAGGCAGGCAGCAGGCAGGCAGCAGGCAGGCAGGGAGAGAAGGAAGAAGCATTTTAGTTAGTTAGTTGATCATTTCACTTGTTCCCCCCACCCCCAGTCCCTGTCCTGGACCTTGAACCAGGGTCCCTAGGCTGTACGTGGAACACACCCCAGGCCTGGGCTCGACACCTGAGCCACCGCGGTGCACCGCCTAACACACTTATGTCACTGTTTCAGTCATCCCGATCGGACCCTCTGTCAACCCTTCTGGATGAAACTGGCAAATTGGTAATGGAGCCGCTGAGGATATTTGGGTTATTTTAAATTTTCTCCATTGCTGGTTCAGGCTGCAGAATTCTTGGTTCTAGCAAGTCAATCTGCTTTATCTCTCCTTTCCAGCTGTTCACATGTAGTTAGGGTTTTGCTCTGGGTTTTGCCTTCTTCATTCTCTTTGTCCTAACAGTTTATGCCTTTGTTAAAAACAAGTTCCTTTACAGCAGATTTAGGAAGTTGGGGACACTAACGGGTATATTCCACCTGCCATCTTGTTTGGAAGTCAGAAATCCTCCTGGGCTTTGCCCAGATCTGTGAAATAAAGACAACCTGAAACAAAAAAAGAAGCAAAACAACTATTTCAAGACCCTTCCCCACTCTTCTGTCTTCCTACCCCTCACTTACTAATGAGCCACAAAACTATTTGGAGGACCAAGAATACTGCATCGTATTTAGGCAGGAGCAGTTCGCAGCATCTCCAACACTTTGGAGAGATGCCGGGCAGCCAGGAGTGGAATTAGCATTCACAGAAGACACCTGAGCACAGTAACAAATGTCAAAGTCATCAGAAATCAACAGCATTAGCTGTGTATCTTCTCTATGTGCATAAATGGTCTAATGTCCCCAGAGCTATGGGTCAGTAGATCAGGGGTTTTCCTGAAGTGATGTTATTTTTATACAGATCCAGTTTTTACAATTCAGAGTTGCCTTTATTTTGATGAAAGCAACAACGAATTTCTCAAAATGTGAGTTGCTCTGAGAATAAACAGGACAGGCCCTGATGGAGTAGCAGTTAGATCAGTCACCTCCAAAGGAGTACAGATCACATACCTGAGTTCACGTCCCAGGTCTGGGGAAACAAACAATGAAGAACTAAATAAAACTTTAAAATATGCTTCTTCCTCCTCTCCCTGCCTCCCTGCCTCCCTGCCTACTCACCTTCATTTCTGCTTGCACTTTCCTTATTAAAAAAAAGAAAAGAAGGATTAATGGGACACAGCAAGAGAGGACAAAATTCCCTCAAAAATGGGCTGGGGAATGGATGGAGAAAACCTCACTCATTGTAGGTCGAGTGGTTAAGTACTGACCAATTAGATGGATGACCAGTACTTAAAGAGTTTATTAAGCAATTTTTTATCTATTTCATATAAGCTTACAATTTATTTCAGAGGAAGAAAAACAAAGATGTAAAGAGAGGAAATAAGAGCACCTCATCCAGCTGTCCGGCCTCACTACTAGGTACCTGGAGATACTCAGAGATTCATTCCGCAGTGCCTCCTCGCATTGGCCGAAAACACGAATTAAGTCTAAGTAAGTGTTCTGGGTGGTAACACTCACTTCACACTCACACACACACACATGTGCACAATGCACACACAGCACACACACACACCTGTGCACACATGTCACACATGTACACACCTGCATGCACACACTCACCGTTGTACTACTCCACTCAGGGTGACTGTTAGGCGTGATAGAGCACTGGGCAGTATGCTGGAATGACTTCCAGATCAGCCATCAGGAAGTGTGTGTCCTGGGACTTCTGGCCAATCACATATTCCCTGAGCCTCAGTTTCTGCATCTGAAAAGGGTGGGGCTAAGTTTCCATGGAACCCAGTGTTCTGCTTCAGGCTGAACAAGGGCAGAGAAGGTGAACAGTGAAATAAATGCATAAAGAGGTATCTTCTTCCTTTCTCTCATTCTTGCCTTCTTCCTTCCTCTTAAATTTTTTACCACCTGTGAAGATGTTTTTCCCTTACCAGGAAAAGAAAACTTTTTCACTGGAGACAAGGAATTGATCCCTGAGATAAGTTTGCATAAACAGATCTTACTAAAAATGACTTGTCTGTTCCCTTAATTCTCTCACATATTTTCGAATCGCTTGCAAATAATTTCTCATCCTTCCTAGCCCCAATCTCCTTTTCACTGTTAAAAGTAGACTCTATGTCTGCTTCTTTGCATTTCTTCTTCGTTGTGAACTCTCATGCATTTAATATTATTAAAAATGTGTATGCTCCTTCTCCCATGATGCTATCTTTTATTAGTTTACTGTGCAGACCCCGGTATATAACCTAAAAGCTTTGAGGAAAACATATGCCCGCCCCAACACTTCACATCTAAGTCCTACAACTTCCCAGTTCTGCGAACTTGGACCCTGTTTTCACTTTTTCATCTTCTCTGTGTCTCATTTTCTTCATCTGCAAAATAATGGTGATAAAAGCACATTCTTGGCTTTGTTAAACTCCACCGAGGTAATACGTTTAAGCCCTTCGATCAGAGTCTGGCATTTAGTAATTACTTGGCAGATATTAACTGTTATTTTATGTGATATTCACGGGGTAGTATTACCACGATTTTATGGCTGTAGACACTGAAGTCGGAGAGTTTAAATTACCTGCCCCAGGTCAAATGGAAAATAGAGGAAATTCAAAGCCAGACGTCCTGAGCCCAGATATTAGGCTCTCTGGCTTCTCAGTATTTATTATTTGACATTATTGGGTTGCCAATAACTTGACTTGCCAAGAGAACTTGGGATAAAGATTTAATATTGATTGACCAGAGGATTCTTACAAGCATAACAAAAAACAAAAGCAGAGGAATTAACTTCAAAATAGGCAGTGATGCTGAGTACGGGAAGTTTTAAACAATAGTGAGTAAAGGAAGAATGTAAGGATAACTATGGGTATGAAATTGAATTAGGAAAGTGGAGGTTGTGATCAAAGTAAAGGGTCAGGTGGGTTTTGTCAAATGCGCTGTCTTGAGGGTGTCACCCAGCGGACCAGAGAGGACGTGGACAGCGCTTCACAGTTACTGCGTCTGGCCCTTTGCACTGCGCCCGAGGAGGTGCACAGGCCATGACCGTGGTACAGGGGAGATGCGACCCTCTCAAGTCAGCGCGGCAGATTCCGTGCAGCCCTGGCATGAAATCACAGAGATCCAATTGGCATCACTGCCCTGCGGCAACAGAAAGTCATAAAACTCTGTATCCTTCATTCAAAGTTCCCATGAGATGACAATGGAAACCAGGAAACACAAGCCCTAGTTCAGTTTAATTGTTTTTTTTAATTAAAAGAAGCGGGGTGTGCTCTTGTGACTCAGGCAGATGGGACCAAGTTTCAAGACCAGGGCTGGAGGAAGATGTTTCTTTTCTTCCCTCCCTCCCTCCCTCCCTTTCTTCCTCACCTCCCTTTCTTCCTTCCTTCCTCTTTCCTTCCCTCCCTCCCTCCCTCCTTC
>RJWH01007781.1:0-36725 GCA_004363575.1 Solenodon paradoxus | reverse complement strand
CCTGGTGGTGAAGATCGGGAACAAGTGAGTCTCCCGCGGCCGTGCCGGTGCTCTGGCCCAGGTCAGAGTTTCGAGCCCGGAGGCCACTGGACAGTGAGTGGTGGAGACACTGTCGGACACCCGGCGGAAGCTGGTCCTGTCCTGCACGTGGCTGGCAGGCGGTGTGACTGACGCCCTCGTGATGCTGACTCCGCTCCAAGTGTCACCGGAATGTGAAGGACGTGCTCCCTCACAGCCCGGGTGGCCACTTGACCTCCCCCAGAGCTTTGTGCTGTCGGGGATGTGCAGCTGTCGTTGTAGGAAGCTGACCAGCACCCCCAAAGGAAGTCACGGCTTTGTACACAGACTTTCCCCAGAGGCAGGGCGGACTGCCCCAGCTCGATGCCGGCGGACTAGGGGCTCCTGCCACAGCCTGGGCGCGACCACTGAGCAGGCGGGAGGCCGGAAGGCTGTGATTGGGCTCTTGGAGGACCCAGCTGGAGTTCCAGAACTTTCCATGATCCCGCTCAGGACGCTGGAAAGCTCTGCAGCGTGAGCCCTGCCGGTCTGACTCCTCTGCCCTTCCACCTTAGATACTATAACTGGACGACAGCGGCGCCCCTGCTCCTGGCCATGCAGGCCTTCCAGAAGCCTTTGCCAAAGGTGAGCTTTCCCATGCAGAGGAGGGGCAGTGGCAGTGGCGGTGACGGCTGAGCCGGCAGTAGGACTTAGCTTTTATTTTAGAAGCCACTGAGTTCATTCCTCACGCTCTTTTGAAGGTCATAAAGTATAAAGCATAAAGATCAGGGGGTCCAAATCCTCTTGTTGGGCACTGTTTGTGCCTCGAACACCCCCACCCCTACCATCAGGGCAGAAGCCCGTGGAGGAGTATAGTCCCATCTCCTCTAGCTTCATCCCTGGTCCTGGGGTGCAGGACCTGGGGGCTCCACTTCTGTGAGAGCAGGTGAGGGGCACAGGGTAGGGGTGGGGAGAGGGTGCAGGGGAGAGGCGGGGAGAGGCTGCAGGGGAGAGGCGGGGAGAGGACGCAGGGGGGAGGAGGGGAGAGGACGCAGGGGGGAGGAGGGGAGAGGACACACACCCCTGTGGCCCATCAGCCCCATCTCCTCCCCAGTCATTCACTGGACAGCGTGTGTCTTCCTACTGGATCACACGTCCTTTTTGTCTGACATTTGTCGTCGTCTTTGTACACTTGGCCAGCGCTCTGTCCTGTTGGGCTCCACCAGGTCATTCTGCTGAGGTTCCTGAGGGTGGACCTGCCTCTGTTGCATCTGTGCTTCTTCCTCGTGTGTGTGTGTGCGCGCGCGCTGGTTCGAGATACTTCTCTGGGGGTGCTCCCGTGGACGGGCTGAGGTCTGCTGCTGTCTATGTTTTCTGTTTCATCTCTGCCACGTTCCTCACGGGTCCGGGGCCTGGGTGACAGTTTTAGGTTGCCTGTCTCAGCTGTCAGACCAGTAAGAAGAAAGGCTAGCGCAGCAGACATGCAGCTGGCTAGTCCGCAGAAGAGGAAAGGCGCAGCCGGGCCCCGAGCCCGGAGGAGCGGGCCCTGGAGGGCCGTGTTCCGTGCCCCGCAGGTGGTCATCATCGCGGGCCGTTCACGTGTTTATCTAGCTCAGAAATTACTTTTATAAGAACTATCAGTCTTACCTTTTATAGCTGTTGGGTTTGCTTTTCCTTAGAACGGCCTTGCTTCTCCTTTCTTAAAATCTGTGCGAAGATGCCATCTTTTTTTCCCCCTGGTACTTTCTTAAATCTTTGGTCCATCTGAATTTAATGCTGAGTGTGATTTGAGGTATCAGGATCCAAATCAGTGTTTCCCCTGGTCAGCTAGGGTACTCAGGCTGCAGGACAGGGGATGACTTATCTCACGCAGTAGAAGCCGTCGAGGCTCATGGTTCTGCCCTGCTGAGCTGACAGCTTCTGTGTCCTGCTCCCGTGTGACCCCAGGAAGGCTGCTCTGCTCCGCCGGGCCTCCTACAGCCCTGTCCACACAGGAAGGATGGAGGCCCCTGCCCGCCCCGGCCACAGCTGCTGGCTGGCTGGTGTGGCCCGTCTGCCTGCCTCAGATCCCGAGCCTGTTTCCCGAAAGCCAGTGCGGACTGATTCTGGAGCAGACTTGTCAGTCTGTTGGCAGGAAAGGAAGGAGCGGAGATAAGATGCCCAGGGAGGCATGCCCAGGCCTGGCACAGCCCCTAATTATCCAGGTTTCCCCTTCCCCACCGACAGGCAGTTAAAGCTGCACCGGAGGTGACCTTTCTCGGTGCTTTGGGATTAACAGCTGGACATTTCTTCTGTTCTGCTCGTGTGCTGACTCTGCGTTCCTCCCGCCGCTGTCACGCTTGTGTCGTCTTAGTGTGCATTGCGGGCTGTGCCTCCTCATGCTTCCCTCTGGGAAGCTTCTTGGCCCTTTTTGTTTTCACATGAACTTCAGACTCAGTCTGTCCAGGCCTGAAAGTCATCCTGTTCATTTTATTTTGAGTCGGGCTTCTGGACCCTTCGTGGACGGATGAGCCAGAAGGAGAGTGCTTTGTGCTCATGACTCAGCTATGTGGTGTACATTTTTGTGTGTTCACTCCCTGTGGTGTCAGGTTGGGGCGTTCAAATGACAAAAGGAAGCACACTTCAGACTAAATATGTGGATTCTTTATGCTCCCACTTACCTGCAGACTGTTTGGTTGAAAGATGGAAAACTTTCCTTATTACTAACTGAGATGTCAGCTGCCTGGTGATTCTGTGAACTGAAGAAGGGAAATTAGTTAACATTTGCTTTGGTACCAGAGTTAGCCTCAAGATAGATATTGTGTTCTTTGGAAACTTAGAAAATTATTGATTAACATTTAATCTACCCTCCACCTCCAACCCCCAACAGACTTTCTTTTACTTGAAGCAAGAATATGAATTTCCTTTTCAATACTTGCGATTTTCAGTCAAATGCATTATTATTTTTTTAAAGAGGAAGGCAGGCAGGCAGGAGTGAAGGAAGGAAGGCAGGTAGGCAGGTAGCACATAGAAAGAAAGGGAGACGGGAGGAAGAAGCACTTTTATTTACTTAGTTGTTTATTTTAGTTGTTCCTCCCCACCCCACCTGGTTCTGGGTCTTGAACCCAGGTCCTCAGGCTGTATGTGGACTGTGCCCCAGGCATGGGCTTAACACCTGAGCCACCAGGGCGCACCCACATGCATCTATTAATGTTCAGTTTGTTAGATTTGGGAATGTACATTTATTGAAAAGATCCTGTATGTTTTACCTTTTGTTCAAGAGTGTCTTACCCTATACCCTGTATTGATCATTTCATTATTTATTTTATAACCATCATATTGAGGGAAACAGCATCTTAACCAGTAAGCCCCTTTCATTTGAAACTCCTGGTCTTACTAATCACTAATGATTTCCAATGCTTTCTTTTCTTGTTGTTCTTGTGTTGTATTTTATTTGTTGTTTGTGTCTTCCTTTGACATCTTCTTAAGTCTTCCTGCTTGAGTTACCTTACTGTGATTTTCGACGCCATTAGGTTTTGCTTTTCAAAATTTTTTAATCCACACATAGTATGTTGTGTTTTTTTCTGATTTTTCTTTTTCTTCTTCTTTTTTTTAACCTTGCTTTACTTTGCTAGCATGCTTCTTTTGGTTTGAATGTGCTAAGTTGATCTTTTTTTGGTTCCATTATTTATGTTGCCATCCATTTGAAACAGGCCACAGTGGAATCTATCATGAGAGATAAGATGCCCAAAAAGGGAGGAAGATGGTGGTTTTCATGGCGGGGAAGAACTACCACAATCAAAGAGGTAAGCGCGGACAAGACGACGGCGTTTCTGCGTAAGCGCACAGCATTTCGGTTTTGCACCGCACGTTTGTTTGCATCCATGCTCCTGTGTCGGCACGAGGCACGAGCCATGACGTGGAGCTTTCGGGGCCTGCTCTGCCCCAGCAGGGACGTGGAGGGGAGGGGAGGGAGGCGTGAGCAGAGCTCTGTGACCTTCAGTCTAGAGACCGTGCTCCGGTCACGCCCCCTCTGGGGCTTTCCCAGTCTGTGTAAAGAAGGGATTCGACCTGATAGCTTCATTTTTGTTTTCTATGTTAAAATATCTTCCTGCTATTTGTGAGAGCAATTTCAATGCAGTGCACTTACATTCTCATGAGAGATTTCACCTCAACGGCATCTCTAAATATCGCCGGATTTGGTTTCCATTTGGGAAAATGGCCATCATCTTTTTCATATCTTTGCTGAACTGTCTACCTATTTCTTTCTTTTTTGTTTTAAAGAGGAAGGGAGGGAGGGAAAGAGGGAGAAAGGGAGGGAGGGAGGGAGGGAAGAAGGAAGGAAGGAAAGAAAGGGAAAAGGGGGGAAGAAGGGGAGAGAAACATCTTTCTTTACTGAGTTGTTCATTTGGTTTTTCACCCAGGCCCACACCTTGAACCTGGGTCCTCAGGCTGTGTGTGGTTCGCACACCAGCGTCTCTACCACCTGAGCCACAAGGGCGTGCCCTCCAGCCTGTTTCCTGAAGTGCTTCCTCTGTTGGCCTGGGGCCTCTGCCTCTGCTCCCTCCTCTGAGGACTGGCCTGTGTGAGGAGGGTACCTTTTATTTCCAAACTAAACATTCCCCTGCAGCCGGTGGCCAGTTACCCAGCTGCTGGAGTGTAGCTCTGTCCAGGCGGGGGGTCCCGGGCACTTCGAGCTTGTCCTTCTTAAAGCGAACTCCTGGTTTCCTGTGGGCTCTTCCTTCATCAGGCCTCAGTCAGAAAATGGTGACATGGTTCGTCAGAGGCTGGAACCTTCCACTGTCCTCACAGCCCGTCACCAGGACCTGTCTGCTCACAGCCTAAGCACTTCCCAATTCTCACGTCTCTGCAGCTCCACTCTCATCTGTGCATGCCATCATCTCTCCATGCCATCATCTCTCCACGCCATCATCTCTCCCAGGGTTGCTTCCCAGGATCTGTGTGCATCTATTTTTGCCTTTTCGTCTTCCTTCCTTTCTACTGCAGCTGTGCTGGTCTGTTTGGGGGCCCCGTCCAGTCTGTGTCTCGCCTCCCTAAGACCTGTGAGCAAGCCTCCCAGGCCGTCATCAGCAGGCATCCTTCCCTGGTCTCCAGACTTGTGTATCCAGCCTTGCCTTTCACCATTCTTCCCCGCCAGGGGCCAGAGTCTGTGATTTTGCTTCACTGGCCGGAAGCATATTCCACCTCAGCGTCTTTGCAGATGTTACTTTCTCTGCCTCCTCCTCTTAGGTTCCTTCTCGCCCTTCCTCAGGTAGCATCTCAGGCGGCCCCTTCTCAGCAGACAGATTTGGCCTGCTGTTCTGTGCTCTCCTCACCCCGCCGCGAGCCTCGCTTCCCGGGTTTCTGTCAAAGTGTGTATTTATTCATGTTCGTGTGACTGTTGGCTCAGCGTCACTGTCCCCTCCAGACCCTAAACTCGCGTGTGCCTGTGGCCTCCCTTTGCCTCCCCTGGACGCGGAGTGGCCCTCGCTCTGGAATGTGGCGAGAAGAGGCCTTGTCACGTCAGTTATCATCATAGTAAAGAAACTCCGCAAGCTCAGAGGGAAGACGTCCTTTGGAAGAGTTTTTATCAAGACACACTTATTCTTTGATGTTTGCTGTTAGGGTCGTCCCACTCCCTCCCGGGGTCGCAAACAGGTCAGAGCAAGCACATGTTTGACTTTAGGAGATTTAAAGCCTAAGCCTATTTCCTTATCCAGGGGCAGAATGTTCTAGAATTTAAGGCAGGAGACTGTTGCAGAGGCCTGTTTGTTGTATTCAGATTCCTACCAGTTTGAGAGGGATGTCAGTGTGAAATAGGAGCTGTTACGAAATCAAATATTTTCTAAGAAAATGGAAATGATTACATCCTATTTATAGGTATATATTGAACTAGTCTAATAAAGAGTTATTAATATTGGTAGCAAAGAATAAATTAAAAATGACCAGGCGTGTATCACCTCAACTATTTGTGTGGCTAAAGATTATATAAAGATTGTTTATAGTCACATATGTTAAGGTGTTGTATTATTCCTACTGGTCATTTTCTTTTTTAACATTTTTTTTTTAAGGAAAGGTACAGGCAGGAAAGCAGTGAGGAGGCAGGCAGGCAGAAAGAGAGGAGGAAGAAGCATTTTATTCTATTTTTATTTAGTTGCTCACATTGGTGGTTCTCCCCTGAACCGGGAGGCGAACCCCAGTCCTTGAGATGTACATGGACTGTGCTTCTCCGGAGGCGGCTGACTCAACCACTCTTCCACCAGGGAACGCCAATTACTCATTTTCTTTACTGATGTACTCTAATGGGCAACAGTCTCTCTTCTGATCAAATGACCACAAAACATGAGATCGAATTGTGATTTACTGTGAGGTCAGGGCTGCCCCGGCCCCTCCCTGCTGTGAGCCAGACCCCATGCTCTGCTGCATCTCTGATCCTCACAGCTGGATAGTATCACCTGGTTTCCAGGTGAGGACACGGGTTCTGACGGTCTCCTGACCTGCTCAGGGTCCCTAAATCAGAAAAGCAAGGTTGAGCTTGGAGCTCTCAGGAATTTCAGACCTGTTTCCAGAACATCAAAGGAGCATTTTCTACTACGAGTATGCAGTCTTGAAAAAAAGAGAATGCATCCACATTTTTCAAAAGCAAAATGTGGTGTGAAAATATTGTCAAGCATTTCTATCAGCAATTATAAGAAAATATTTTGAAAGCCCTCGGGTATCCAGGCAGCCACGATAAGGCGTCTGCGTAAGCGGCAGTGATTATGGAGTTTGGTTTGGTGCCACAGACACTGACGGAAAACAGACTTGTTTCTGTTAAAAATATTTCTCAGCTTCCTCGCGCGCTTCTGAGCAGAGGAGCAGCTAGGCCCTGCCATCCCCGGCGCGCCTGTCCGGGGAGGCCCTCCTGCTGGGGCCGGTCCTGGGCTGAGGACAGCGCCGTGGACACCAGCTGCTCTGCGGGTCCCTTCTCTCCGGGGCGCCCCTGACTCGGTCTCTTCTCCTCCAGGAGAGTAAGCCTGAGCAGTGCTTGGCCGGGAAGAGCCACACTACCGGGGAGCAGCCGTCGCAGCTCAGCATGGCCACCAGGTACAGTGCCCGTCACCAGGGCGGGGCAGGGGGTTTCTTGCCAAGGATTCGGCTCCTGCCCAGTGGATGCCGATGGGGCCTCCAGGCTGCACGGGCCATGCCCCTGGGTGCCCCGGGGTTGCAGTCCTGCCTCGGTCATTTTCTCAGTGACCCGGTGCGATTTACTGAATTCAGGGTCCCCACTCACCCTGTGGAAGCTATTCCTCCTCCTCCTGTCGTTGGGAGGCTGTGGGGCACCGTGTCGCTAGAGCGCCTTCGTGGGCGTGGCGCGCTGCCCTCAGGTGTGGGCCATGCCAGCAGCGCTGGTAGAAGACAAGTCTCTTCTGAAGCGGCGTCTTCCCCTGTGGTGACTCCCTGGGACTCAGGTTGATACTGTCCAGGCACTGATGTACATCCGCGCATCTCGGCACAGGAGACTGTGGACCTCGGGGATACTGGTGGGCCTCAGTCGTGCCCTGTCTCCAGGTTAGCCTGCTCTGCGGGCTGTGAGGCGCCTGGGCCTGGAGGACACCGCTGTCACCTCTGTCACCGCCGTTTATGACACTGAGTGTTCACTCATGACGCCTTATCTGTCCAACCTCGCTCCACCCTCTGCCACCCTGTGCATTGTCGACTTAGTAGCAGCAAAGGCTAAACCCGTTCATTGAAAGCAAGACGCACATCCGAGTCATTTTTGTACCTTGGAGCCCGGCTCTCAGTGCCTGACACGGTCATTTCGTAGACGTCTGAGCTATTACAGAACCCAGAGGTTTTTCCAGTAGCTTATTGATTCATCAGAGAGGTGGGTTTAGAGTTCAAGTCCTGGCCTTTTCCGCAAGAGCTCTGTGCCAGCAACACCGTTATTTCCAGAATTCATTGTCGGAAATGGAAACTCATGTCTATGGCAAGAAGGAAACAATCCAAGTTCTCTCTCATTCTCTGTGGAGAAGAGAACAGGACCTGACAGAATTGTCCGTGGAGATGAGTCTGCATGGGCGTTGCCAGATGCTGCCTTTCTCAGTGCTTCCTCCCCGCCAGCCCTGCCATCAGGCTGAAGGGGACGGGACACTCGCCCCCCTGTCACTCATCCTCCTCACTTGTTCTCTCGTTCTCTCGGGAGGGGCTTCCCAGTGTGCTGCTCCCCTACCTTTCCCTTCAAGTTGACTTTGAGCCTGGAAGGGAGAGGCAGGATGTTCAGGATGCATCCAGCTGAAGAACCTGCTATCCTTTGAGGGACGGGATGGAAGATGGGGTTTCAGGCTGTTTGCACCGAGTGGGAAGTGGTGGATTCTGCACCGGGCAGGTCTGGTGGGGATCCTGGCTTCCGGAAGACTCCTCACCCCATGCGAAGCCAGTGCAGGGTGAAGCCCAGGCCCCGAGCTGCCCCCGAGGCCGCACAGGGGACAGTGGGGCCCACAAGGGGACACAGGTGAAGACGCCCACATGTCTGTCCTGAGAGTTTAAATGGGCAGGTGAGCCGCGTGGGAAGCGGCCTGCTCACCTGGAATTCTCTTTGAGATCCCTCTGTCCTGCCAACGACTCGACATGCAAACATGAGTGGCAGCCCCAGCAGGACGTCTGAGCGAGGAACATCCTCAGTCTTCCATGTGACTGCTGACTTCACCAGTCCCTCAGTGTCTCCTCCATCTGTGATGGGGATGGGAGGACACCAGCACTGCAGACATGGGCTCATTCATCCTCCAAATGCCCGCCCTGCAGGGCCACACTGGGAGGGGCCTGCGTCTCTGTGTGGAGCAGCCTGGACTGGCTCTGACCGAGGACGTGTGCTCCCTCACTGTGCAGGCTTTCAGAAGGACAGGTACAGGCAGGAATGAAGGTGGGAAGCGAGAAGCCCCGGGCTCATTCTGTTTGGTCTTTCGTCTCGGTCGTTTCCCCAATTCAGGTCTTGAACCTGGGGAACGGATGTGGACTGCACCTGGTGGACTGAGCCACTAGGCCCCCAGGACATGCCTCGAAGGTTTAAAAGTAGACAGTCAGCCCTTGATGTGGGTGTGAACCATGAGGACGCACTTGTGTGAGGACAGGCCCCCCGCGCCCCCTGCAGGAACACATTCACGGAGGTGACAACCAACAGAATCTGCAGTTGCCATACACAGACCAGGGTCCTGAAGCCTGTCCCCTACTGTCCCCAAGGGATGGCTGTACTAAGTTTGGGAGTCAGTTATATACAGATTTTCCACCCACCGCGAGGTGGTTGGTGACTAACCCCGTGTTGTCCAAAGATTCGGTCAAATGTGGGGTGTCTGCTGTGCGCCAGGCGTGGACTGGGGGAGATGGGCCCGAGCTCCAGGGGCGCACAGGGCTGACCACGAAGTGTCCTGGCTTCAGTGCTGGCACCCTGCTGTGCCGGCCGAGGGTGGGCAGCAGGGGCAGGGTGACACTTCTGCAGGCTTCCCGGCCTGGGACGTCAGTCCTGCAGCTCTTGCGGAGAATCCGGATTTTCTTACCTTCTGATAGACCAACCCGCTTGGAATGGGCAGAGTGCTCTTCCCAGTTACCTAGAAACCTTCGGAGTGCTCCCCCTGACTTCGCCATGCTGCACCTCTTTATTCAGCCCCCAAAGGAAGACCTAACTCCTGGGAAAGCAACTGAGACTTTGAAAAGCATTAACATAAAATTCTTTGAGAAATGCAAACCGCTTCATTTTCGCTGGCATCGGGGACTTCCAGTCTCCTAGTCAGCACCGTGCTTTGACTGCAGAGGCGGCTTGGAGTGCTTTCCTAACTGACAGACTTGGTCGACACAGGCGTCCCTCACGTCTCCCAGTCGAGCAAACAGCTTGTCACCATGCAAGTCCTTACACTGCCACTCGGGAACGTGCGCTGTGACGCGTGCTGGCTGAGCTGCTCACAGCGCCTTGTCGGAGCGGACTGCCGGGAGCCCTTTGTGTTGCAGCTTCTTGCAGCCTCGGCAAAGTGGGCAGCATCTGTGAGCCCCTGCTGGGGCGGTGAGGGGCTCGGGCGAGGTGACAAGAGTCCACAGATGACTGTGTCCTCTTCCTTCGCCAAGTCACGAGCCTGCAACTGCACAACTGCCGGCTCAGTTTTACCTCGGTGTTTGCTTCCCTTTGCGTCTTGCCTCAGACGTGCAGGCCACACGGGGGCAGCGTGCGTGCGTGCGTGCGTGCGTCAGTGCTGGCTTTAAACGGCAGGCGCGATGGAGCTGTCCTTGCCCGGCCTCGTCTGCGTTGCCACCAGGTGCCGGTCAGGCCCACTGGCCCGGGACGCGGCCTCCCGTCTGCCTGCAGCTACGGGTGTGTGGACCGCAGGGGTTGGACCTGAAGGGACTTGTTGGGACGTGTCGGACACGTTTCAGAGAGGAAAGCTGCCGGTCTCGTGTCTCCCGTTCCGGCTCGTTCTGGATTTTTCGACGGGTGGGATGCAGTGTGCGCCTCTCATTTTAAGATACAGGGCACAGGACTGAGAGAAAAGAAGTGACTGCCGAGGTGACAGCCTGGAGCCCTGTGCAGTTTGAACCTGCCCCCTTGGGTTCCATGGGCTCTGCAGTCCCGTCTGCCTAGAGCCAGGTGCCCGCGTGGGGGTGGAAAGAGCAGCGCGGTGCCAGGGCACGTCCTCCTGCTCCTGCCTGGTCGGCAGTGCGCCGGAGCACAGTCTCTTCTGGAATGAGCACCTGTGCCGAGAAGGCAGCGGGACATGGGAGGTGGCCGTGGAGGACAGGGAGCGCTGGCCGCGGAGCGAGGCCTTCCCGAGGCCAACAGACAGCTGTGCTGTGGGAGGCCGGCCGCTGGCATCTGGTCTGCGCTCAGCCTCCCGACGTGCAGTGAACGCTCTGTGGCGCCTTGAGACATTTCGAAGAGAATTCTCCAGGGGCAGTGAGTGCTGGTGGGTCAGGGATCACGCCATGGCGGGACCCGAATCCAGGGAACAGCTGATTGTGCTCTGCTTTCCACGAGCTGTTTAAAGAACCGGCTGCTCTCACCGCACCTCCCGGCCCCGCAGTGACAGAAACGTCCAGAGGAGTTAGAGCCCTGGCCTGTGGGTTCCGCACAGGTCAATACGGGGCAGCTGTTGCTGCAGCGGGCTGTAACCCTCCTTCTCAGCAAGAGGAGCCTCTGGGCTTAAAACAGTGACGACAGCCGGGGAAGAGCAGTGTGGGGCGGGGCGGCCGCGGTGAATCCTTCAGGAGCCCAGCTAACAGCTCATTGATGAGTGTGACGGCATCTGGTCCCCGGCCCCCCAGAGTCGCCCCAGGAGAAGCCCGGTGGACTCCGCATCGATTCCGGCTAATGCATTTTTAATGGCTGCCCAGATGCATGTCCTAATTGGTGGTTACGTCACTGTATGTTCCAGAATAAAGCATGAATCATCCTCCAGCGATGAGGAGCACACCGTGGCCAAGCCATCAAATTCAAGCCACCTCCCTCTGTTGTCCAACGTCAGCTACAAAAAGACCCTCCGGCTCACTTCAGAGCAGCTGGTGAGTGTCTGCTGTCGGGCGTGGCGGGCGTTAGCCGAGGCAGGGCTGCCTGCACTGGAGAGGGGACGGTCTGGGGGGTCCCACTCAGACTCCCTGGTACCTGTCCTGTCCCAGAGCCCCGTTTCCCAGGAGCAGGCTGTCAGCTCTCATAACTCCTCTCCACTATTTTGCTTTTCGCCTGAGGCTTAGTGGGGAGCCAGACTTAGTCGTGACGGCGATGAATGGGAGGAGATACAGGCCATGTGACGCCGCGTGCTCCCTGCAGCCTGGCAGCCCCTCTGCTGCTGCATGGCACGGCCCGTGGCCCTGGGGTGCCCGGGTCAGGGGCAGCCGCCTGCACCGGAAACTCGGGCAGAGGTTCCCTCTGCCAACAGTAATTTTGCTGTCTGAGCGCGGTGTGGCTTCCTGGTCCCAGGCGACACGCACCTGGATCTGAGATGTGTCCGATAACTGCTTTTGTTTTTTCTTCCTAATTCCTGTCAGTGTAATAATAAAAATAAAATGTGGCTATTTTGAGAAACAGCTGTTTGCTCTTGGCTCCAGTTGGTGTCCACAGCGGTGGCCCGTCACAGTCCATCGTGAAGTAGGGAGCTCCGAGTCCCCGTGTCCGAGCCTTCCCCCAGAGACAGGCAGTTCATGTTTTTCAGAAAAGCTTGAAGTTGAAGAACGGCCCCAATGACGTGGTCTTCAGCGTCACCACGCAGTACCAAGGCACGTGCCGCTGTGAGGGTACCATCTACCTGTGGAACTGGGACGACAAAGTCGTCATTTCTGACATCGACGGGACGATTACCAGGTCGGCCGGGGACTCGGGGCTGGGGCACCGTTGGGGCCGAGGAGAGCCTGCTCCTTCTGCGCGGCGCCTGGGCCTGGCGTGGCGCAGCCGCCCTCCCTCCAGGTGCCACGGGCTCCAGCCACGTGGGTCGTCATCTGCTGGTCATTTCTGTCTGGGCTGCCAGGGCCGGGCTTGTTGCTCCTGTGGATGCCTGGCCTCTGCCCTGAAACTCAGTCGCTGCACCATCAAGGGCCTTTCCTGTGCTGGCAGTGTCCTCCCTAGTGCTCTCATGTGTCACTTTCATTTGGGGAAATAAGTCGTGGGTCTTGTGTCTTTTTCTTTTTCTTTATTTTTTTGCAGCATTTATGGTGCGAAGAATCAGAATGCACACCATTTCCTTCTGTGATGCGCTTTTACTTTATTATTGCAGTAACTTTGTTTTACAAATGGAAATAAACTTACACGTGTAGGTTCCCCGGATGTGCAGTTTCCCCATCCCTCACAATATGTCCACATGCCCTGCCCTCCGCCAATCACTGAGTTGCCTTTTACTCTCCCTGCCCTCTCTCTAGGTCAGACACCCTGGGCCACATTCTGCCCACCCTCGGGAAGGACTGGACCCACCAGGGCATTGCCAAGCTGTACCACAAAGTCAGCCAGTGAGTACAGAGTGTTGGCCCACTCTCCACTCAGGGTGGCTCCATCAGGGTGCTGGAGCCAGGTGTGCAGTGGGCCCTAACTCCAAATTTGAACTTCACACCGAAAGACAAGGGAGGAGGTGATGTGCGTCACAGTGGATGGAGAAAGAAGAGGTGACAGTGTTGGGGGAGGGCTGGAGGTCTGGCTCACACTGGAGATGTCAGACCACCCGGTGAAGAAATGATGGCTTTACTTGCTGAGGGAGTACTTTTGGGTAAAAAAGTGCGGGTTTCAGGTGTGGGGAGCAGCCAGCGTTCTTGTCCTGTCCACCTGGCCTAGGGAGCGCTGGCCCAAAGGTGGGAGCGTAAGTTGAAGGCACTATCACTTTTGTACATCTTACTGTCTTTCTGAAAAGCAAGTAATATTTCTGGTTTTAGATGACTGAAATCAACCGAGTTAGCTGGTTTGTCCCAATTCCTATCGCTGCTGGTGGGCCGAGCTCGTCGGAAGCCTGGGCGGTCGGGCCCTCACGCACTGCTCCTGCAGTCTCTCTGCAGGGTCCGGGTCTTCCGGCGCTCCCCACAGCCCCCCTCTTTACAGGGCTAGCGTCTCCCCTCTAAGGAACCTCTGCTGCCAGTGCATTTGGTCTCCAGATCATTGAATCAAGACAGCCCCGTTTCTGTGCCCTTCTGTGCTGCGTTTTTGCGGGCTGGTTTCTGCTCACTCGTCACTTAGCCGTCGCTCAGCCTGGATGCCACAGCTCGCGGCTGGCCTTCCTGTCACGGAGCCCTAGCACAGGCTGCACGCGCCGGTTTCAGGCTTTTGTCCCAACAGTGGCTCCCCGCCATCTCAAGATCTTAGGCTGCTGGGATAATGCAGGGACCAGATCTGAGGAGTCACCACTCTGTCCCCCCGAGTCCCGGCCATTCTCTCGAATTCCTGCTTGTGCTCACCCAGACACACTGAGAGAATGTTGCCTGAGAACCAGGGAGACAGGGCCCTTTAGTTTAGGAGTTTTGGACTGATGTTGCTTTCCCGATGCGGGATTTGGGGACGATTGACGTCCACGCACTGCAGAATTCGTCGAGCGGAAAAACCAGTCTTGCAGATGGCCATTGCCTGGAAACGAGAGAAAATGGGGGCGGTTTTATTTTTTGCCAAATGCCATTACGTGTTTGAGAACGGTCACCCATGAGAATGATCCGGAGGGCCGCTGGCTCCGTTGTTCGTAAAGCTTGGTTATTGATGAAAAAGAGTGACAGCAAATGGAAACGGAGGGTTTGTCAAACTCCTTTCACGAGCCGTCAGCAGGTGCGAGGAAAGCAAAGGACTGTCCTAGAGCAGCTGCATGGTCCAGCCAGCAGGACTCTGGAGGGCGAGTCCGGACGGTAACTGCTGTGATAGTCTCGAACTTGATGCCTTTATGTTGCCGCCACCAGAGATCAGTGCCCGGACGCGCCGCAGCAGGGGCGTCCTCGTGGTCCCTGGCTAGCTAACGAGCTCACTTAGTTCCCCGAGGTCCGGAGGCTGCGGCGGAAAATGCTCTTTAGCAGACTTGTCAAGGTCTTTCTCCTCCTGTCCTTCGCCTTGGTGTCAGCTGCTTGAGGTCAGTCGTTACTCTCGTGCCAAACAGCAGGTCTGACCCGGAGTCAGAGGACCTGCATTCCAGACCTGACAGCCCTTTGCTCCTCACAGGCCTCGCTCCGCGTGCCGGGCTCTGGTTTCCTCGTCTCTGGCTGTCCCCTGGGTCACTGTGAGCCCAGGGACCTGCTTCTGACTCGTGCAGCTGAGTCACTGCACGCGCAGGGGAGGGCCGCCTGCCCCATCGCGTCTGAGAGCCCAGGGCTGGGCCACCCCAGGCTCACCCGACTCGGGAGCTGTCCCTGGTGCTGCCCGGGGGTGCCCTTCCCTCCCTGCCGGGAGTGCGAGGGCAGGTCAGGGGCACTTAGTCACGAGGCAGGGCAGGGGTCATGAGAAGCAGGACTGCAGGGTTGGCTGGTGCAAGTGTGAACGGGGTCGCTGGCCCAGCACAGAGGCTGGGCCGAGAACAGCCTGATGGCGGAGGGTGTGCGCCTGCGGATGAGCTGTCTCCACGGCAGTGGCTCCAAGGGGGGCGATTCCCCACCACCCCCCACCCCCCGGCCACATGACAGCGTCTGGACATGTTTTCTATAGCCGCGCCGTGGACCTCTGAGTGGACGCGTTCGCCGCTGCTCAGCACCCGGCCCTGCGGCCCTGCAGCCCGAACCAGTGTCTCTAGTCGGCCCAGGTGCCAATAGTTGAGAAGCTACTCTAGAAGCTTATCTCAGAAAACACTCCCAAGGGTCATCTTTCCAAGCTTATTTAGTGTCTCTCCAGGCCTGGTGTTTGAGGTGGGTGTGGGGATGGGGCAGGAGAGACTGTGTCCCTTTGTGCTAGCTTTTCCCCAGAGCCCTGTCCCCGTGCTGGGAGGCTGGAGGAGGCGCGTGGCCCGCACCTCTGCTCACTGTGCCCTCGGTGGGTCCGCTCTTCCCGCTGTTCGTCTGTCGCATGTTCTGCTTCCCACGTGTCTCCCCAGCCTAGCATGGGGCCGGCTCGGGTGTGTAGGGAGCCTCGGTGACTCGGTGCCAGCAGTGATGGCCGCGCTCGCGCTGCCTTGGTGATGGAGTGTGGCCCCCAGACAGGCTGCCGATCGTGCTCCCACAATGCGCCCTCCCCGGCGATGATGGCTGGAACGGCTCACGGAACTTAGGACGCATGCGCACTGCGTATGATACAGGATACTGATGAGCAGCCAGATGAAGAGGTTCAGAGGTCGGAAGGGCCCCTCGCTGTGTGGTCAGTGGGCGTCACCCTCCCAGCACGTGGGTTTGGTCACTGACCCGGAGGCACCGAAGCCTGTGCTTTTCAGAATTTCACGGAGGTTCCATTATTAGGCACGATTGGTTAAGTCATTAAATCATCGGTGAATGAACTTTATCTCCTTTCCCTGGACCTTGGGGACTGGAGCTGGAAGTCCCAACCCTGTGGTCACAAGGTCATCGTCTCGGGGACCAGCCCCGACCTCCTTGGCATAAATTCAGCTCTGGATGAAAGGGGCTCCTTATGAAGAAGGAGTGGGGCGGCTCTTCCCTGTCACGCAGGAAGTACCAAGGGCACTGGGAGCTCTGCCTGGGGCCGGCCATGAAGGCACCATTATGTCACGTAGCACAAACATTTCACACCTCGTCGTGGGAGCTGTGGAATTTCAAGCCAGGAAAGTGGGTGAGGTCCTGGGGCGAGCCTGGCACGGACCCCAGGACACCTGTGCCTGGGAGAGCGGAGACGGAGACGCACCTGAGGGAGCAGGCCCGGAGCTGCGAGGTCGGGGGGCCACTTGGAGATGGAAGGGAGGGTTACCCACCCGAGTCTGACGCACGTGTGAGACCTGAGGAGTGATGTCTGGATTCGGCAAGGTGGCCTCGGGCGGCTGTGACAAGGACAGCGAGGACGGCGAACAGGAGACCCCGGTGGGTTGAGGAGAGAGCCCAGGGCGGAGCGGAGGTCACCGCAGAGGCGAAGCTCCCTGCAAGGTCCGCTGCAAGAGGAAAGGCTGGGTTTGACCCGGAGAGTAGAAGCTGAGGGGGCCTGTTTCCTTGGCAGAGGTTTGGCTACGGATCTGGTATCTAGGACAAGCCGAGCGGGGGAGCGTCTGTCCGTGTGTCGTGTGTGTTGGCCGCCGGTGGGGTCTGCGACCCATGACCGGCGGCCCTTCTCTAGGAGCAGGTGTAGGTGTGTGAGCGGTCAGGTGCAGGCAGGAGGCCCGTTTGATGTCTCTGACCTCAGTGTCCCTGGGAAAGCACTGCCAGTGGTTCCCGGGAGGGCACTGGGAGGGCCAGCCATGCGGGGCCATAGTGAGCGGTGGCTTCATGCATTTAGGCTCATTTCTCAGTGGGGAGGAAAGAACAGGGAGCTTGCTTGTGGGTGGTGCGGCAGTGTCCCTGTCACGGACTGGAGGGGCCGGGGACGGTGAGTGCAGACCTCTGCGAAGCCACTAAGAGTGAACACTTGTCTCTTCCAGAAATGGTTACAAGTTTCTCTACTGTTCGGCGCGGGCCATTGGGATGGCGGACATGACGAGGGGCTACCTGCACTGGGTGAACGAGAGGGGCACGGTGCTGCCCCAGGGGCCCCTGCTGCTGAGCCCCAGCAGCCTCTTCTCCGCCCTGCACAGGTAAGGTGGCCGGAGCTCCGTCTCAGCGGCTGGAGCGGCTCTGCTCCCCCAGCCTCCGCCGGGGCACAGACACGCCTCTCTCCACGGCGGCGTGGCCCTGTCTCCAGGCACCGCGCCGGCTCGGCGTGGCTCTGGGCTACGGTCCAGACTCGTCGGCCTGGCACCCGGGCCCTTCATGCCCTGCCCTCTCCAGTCTTGTCAGAACGCAGTCATGCCCAGCTACCCCATTTCCAGAGCCCCAGCTCTGCTTCCAGCCTCCGGTGGCAGCCCTCCCGCATCCCCTCCCTGGCCTGAGTTTTCATGACTCTTTGAGAGTCTACTTGCAATTCGTGTGATCAGGAGCCTCTGCCAGGTTACCTGACCCCTCAAACACCCCTGACCCGGACGGCCTCGTGGCGCATCCTCTGAGGTTATCTCATACTGCGCACGTCACAGTCCCCCTGCAGACCACGTGTCAGTTTCTAATGGACCCTCTTCCTTCACCTCCGGGCCACATTCAGGGGCCACCCCCGATGAGGCCCCGGGTCGCGGGGGAGGAAGAGGCGGGACTTCTCTGTGGCTTGAGGCTCGGGGCGGTTTCCCAGGGGGCTCTCAAAGCATCATCCACTGGTTCTAACGGGAGGCCCTGCCGGGGCTGGTTGTAAGTGCCAGAGTGGTGCCTCGAATACCCACCGAGGGGCCTTGGCTTATTTCTGCTCAGTATGGGGACCAGGTTGGCTGTTTGCTGCTTCTGGTCTTGCAAAGCATGGAAAGACCCAGATGGACCCCACTGCCATCGTGCTTCTCCTTGAGTGTTTTCTCTAAGAGACGCTTTTCCATAGATTCCTTTTCCATCACGGCCTTGCTGTCTGGGAGGAGCGAAAGTCTCTCCGCGGTGAACGATCTCGCACTGAACTGGGCACGTTCTGGGGAGGAAGTGTCGGAGCACCTGTGGAGGCCACAGTGCTCTGAATCCCTGGAGCTGTCATGTCAGCAGTGTGGGTCTCACTGGGAGTCCAGATATTGGGATGCAATGGTGTCCCGACTCACCGAGACATTGGCCATGAGCTCCTGGCTGTTTGTACATGCGAAGCAGTAAGTCTGCAGGGCCTGTCGGAGCCGGCGTCACTGCTTCCACACTTTGCGGTGGCCTTCGATTCTTTCCTGATTTAAAACAGAATCACTAGGCAGGATGCATTGCTTTGTGCCTGTGAGGAGTAAATAACAAAAGAAACACACTAAACAGCACTGTTTATTCCCCGGGGCTGCTTGTCTCCCGCTGCCTTCACACAAAGTCATCTGTTAGCCGTCCTGCACGTTTTCTAGAATTGAAGGGCAGGTCCACCCTGAGCGGGAATGGCTTCCTTAGCAAGACACTTTAAGTGGATACCGTTTTGATTAGACTGCCTGGGCTTAAACTGGAGTGAAGGAAAAGAAAGGTCGTGGGTGGGTAGTGGGGTGAAGAGAGCAGAGAAGGAGAGAGGCGGAGAGTGGGGTGAAGAGAGCAGAGAAGGAGAGAGGCGGAGAGAGACAGAGAGGTGGAGAGAGCAGAGAGGGGGAGAGAGGGAGAGGAGGATAGAGGGGGAGAGGGGGAGAGAGAGCAAGAGATTAAGGCAGGAAATTGAATGTGAGTGGTCTCTCCAGTAGATTGAAATTGGCGATCGCACTCCCGCATTCATCTAGAAGCATCCTGAGATGTAGTTCTAGGCCCTCTCAGTGGAAAGGTGGCCTGGGGTCCCCAGAGGTGGGCACAGGCAAGACCGGCACCTGGGTCCTCCGGCTCAGCTCAGTGCTCCCTCCTCATCACCTAAATGCCATTTTCAGTCCATGCAGAAGAGTCTTTCTAAAACCCAGGCAATAAAGGGCCATCAGACAGTCAGCACCAACCCGCCCACAGCCCAGTAAAGAAAAAGCCAGGGCATTCCATCAGCGTCCCCTCTGCTCCCCTGCAGGAGCACCAGCACTGAGCCCCTGAATCTTGTGTTGATGGCACTTTGCTCTTCTCACTGATTATATCACATCTCTTTGAACCCTCACTGCTGTGTTACTGTGTCCTTCTGTTCTTCCAGAGCTTATTCTTTCTTTAAGGAAAGGTACCAGCAGGGGGAGAGAGCAGGAACGGCACTTTCTTTTACTTTTTTTAGTTCACATTGTTTGTTCTGCCGCTGGAAACCCTGGTGCTTGGGATGCGTGTGGACTGTGCTTCTCCGGAGGTGGTGGACCCGACCACTACTCCACCAGCTGCATCTAGAGCTTGCTTTTTTCACTCAGCACCATGTTCCCAAGTGTGGCTGCAGCTGGCACTCACTTTTACTCCAGTCCAGGGTCCTGTGCGTGATTCACTGCCATTTGTCAACTCTGCTCTAGGTGGGGATTTTGAGTTACTTCCACTTTTTCCCTATTAAAAGCATATTTCTTGTGTGTGTCCTCTGGGTCACATGCAATAGTTGCCCCAGGACAGGAGGTCCTTGTATGAGGTGGCTTTGCTGTGACATTGATGAGGAGAGTGATCCCGAAAGCAGAACTGATCATTCGCTTTCACTAGAGGTGGTTCCCCTTCGAGCCACAGTTTCCAGCAGCCTGTTGATGCTGTGAGTGAGGACGTCCTCTCTGCGCTTCAGGGCACTGTCTTCGAGTGGTCGTTGCACTTTCCACACCGATGCGACGTGGTCTGTTTGCGCGCAGTGAGGACGTGTTCTGTGCTGTCGGCTTTCCTGCCAGCATTCTGTCTGTCGGTGGTTTAGCCTCGTGCCTGTCCTCTGCTCATAAAGTGTCTCTTCACATCTTCTCTGGTCATTTGGGGCTTGTCTCCTCTGAGTGCCTGTCCCAGTGCTTCCCGTTTTCTTTTTCTGTGTAAGCGTGTGTTACATGTTTTATCCATGTCACCTATTTTCTGTAGCCTTGTTAGGACGCTGCAGAGCTGCTCTTCCCAGAGTCCCGCTTTGGGTGAACACAGATTCTTGGTTTCACATAGTTGAGCACATCATTTCCTGTGTAACTGGTGCTCTTGTGCTTTGAAGACCTTTCCGGAAAATGGGCGCAGCCTCCTCGTTTGTCTGAAGTGGTTGCTTTTCACGTCTTTGCCTGCAACCCAGTAGGAGCCGAGTTTTGCATGTAGAGTCCATCGGGCGCCCAGTTTCTTTTCTTTCCTTTTTTGAAGGAAAGGTGCAGGCAGGAGTGAAGGGGGGAAGGCAGGCAGGAAGAATTTTCTTTTACTTCTACTTGATGTTCACACTGCTTGTGTCTCCCCAGAACTGGGACGGGGACCCAGGGGTATGTGGCTTGTGCTCCTTCCGAGGTGACTGACCCAACCACTACTCCACAAGGGAGCACCCAGTTTCATTTTTTTTCAGCCCCATCTGGATATTCAGGTGTCCTAGTGCCATTTACTGAGAACACAGCTCTGTCCTGCTTTGAAATGTCATTGTGGGCAAAACCCAAGTGTCCTTGAGTGTGTGGTTTTGCTTCTGGCTTTTGCTCATGGGACTAACTATTAGATCAAGTTCCATAAAAACAGAGACAAAAATCTATTGCGAGTTTGAGTGAGTTTACAGTGAATCTATAGTTCAACTTTGGGAGAGTGGGCATCTCATTACAATATTAAGTCTTCCAATTCAGTCAGATGGTTTAGTTTTTTATTGGATTGTCCCCAATATATTTCGATAATATTTTACAGTGTTATCCATAAAGGTCCGGCACATCTGCTAGGCTTATTCCTAGACATTTGATCTTTGAAAGCTCTGTTTCTAGATCTGCGTTTTATACCTATTTGTTTCTAATGCCTGAAAATGTAGTCGATTTTTGACACTTTTTTAGACATCGATTTCTTTTTGTTTAATGATTTATAGCCAGCAGCATAATTGGCATCTTGTTCATTCTGGTCATTCATTTGCAAATTTTTTGGGGGTGACTCTTGACAGTTTTTTTCCCCTTCCTTCCCAATCCTAGTAACTTACGTATTTCTCTTACTTCCCTGCACTGGCTCATGCAGCTTGAGCTGAAATGGTGAGAGCGACTGGTACGGTTTCACTAGCAGCAGGGCTTTTGCAGTAGTTTTTTGGGGTACTCCCTCCTCTTCCTGGCTGAAGGGTTTTCATCTTGATTAGAAGCTGTATCAGTTGCCATCTTGTTCTGTTGAAATGATCATACTGTCTCTCCCTTGGTCTGTGAATGTGTTAAATTACAGTCATCGATTAAAGCACCGCATTTCCTTGCATTCCGGGAGCAAAGCTGTTACCGGCTGCTGCGGCCTGTTTGCACATGTACATGATTTACGCTGTGCCAGACTTTCCTTCTTGGGTTTCAGGCTGGAGGAGGCCTCTCCTCCTGGGCCCGGGGATTCTCTGTTCCTTGAGTCTTTAGGTGACATCACTCAATCATTCCTGTTTTCTTTGTGGGAAGATTTAAAAGCACAGATTTGCTTTCTGCCTAGTGTTTTCTAGCTTCACTGAACCTGCACACACTTAACCTGAAGATCTGAAGCCGTTCCTGGTAGGTCACAGGATCTCTCAGTTAAGTGTGTGTGAATGAAGCTTCTCCCACGCCGACCTGCGGTTTGTTTGTTTGTTTTAACAGAGAAGTGATTGAAAAGAAGCCAGAGAAGTTTAAAGTCCAGTGTTTGACAGACATCAAAAACCTGTTTTTCCCAAATACAGAGCCCTTTTATGCTGCGTTTGGAAACCGACCTGCTGTAAGTAGTAGAGGGGGCAACAGCGCCCCCTCCTAGAAGGGCGAGTGGGTAAAGAACCCCTGGTCCCCACTTGCAGGCAGTGAGACCGCAAATTATTTCACGGCCTCTTCGTTTTCTCGGAAGCTTGGCTGCTGGGTTTCAGCTTGAAGCTGGAGTGTGGCGCTATGGACTCCACGTTCCAAATTCCACGTTCGTTAGTAGGACCAGGCCGTGCACTAGAATTGCACCCTCTCTACCCGAAAGGAACCACGAAGCCAGCTGTTAGCACCATGGTGAATTCTGGGTCAAGTTTAAAGGACTGTTTCCCAGTGCGAAAGAAATGCTCTGGGATCTTGTGTGTTCTACCCAGATTTTCTGGAAAGTTCTGCCTTCTGGTGAATACAGTTGGGAACTGACTTTCCAGTAAGAAAATTCTCCTGCTTTCGAAAATCCTGCCTGAGAAAATGGGGCAGAATGCAGGGGGCGTGGCGGGTGGTCTGCTTAGAGTCTGAACAGATGTGGTCCGGTGGGCGGGGCACCGGCCCCACTAGTTTACGTCTGGAGAGAGCGCCCTGATTGAATGAAAAATTTATGAAACTGCACCAAATCAAAAATATTCGTATTTACAATGCACACTTTTTCTAATTAACACTTAAATTGCTTGTCTCAAATACAGGATGTGTATTCATACAAGCAAGTAGGCGTGTCTTTAAATAGAATATTTACTGTTAACCCCAAAGGAGAGCTGGTCCAGGAGCACGCCAAGACCAACATCTCTTCGTGAGTATCTGTGATTAGTGCTTCAGGGCCTTCTGGTGACGCCTTCACCTCGGGAGCGGTAGTTTACTCTGCACAGTGCGCCTTTGACCCTTTGTCGCCTATATTTCATCTTTAGTGCCTACGAGGAAAAAAATGTGTATATATTAGTGTGTGTGTGTGTGTGTGTGTGTGTCTTGACTTCTCTTGGTCCAGATTTCATTTTGGGCCAGTGTGAACTAAGATTCCCCTCTGGGTTGAATGTTTAAACCTGTGGTTGGCTTCTGCTCCAGACTGGATTCACCTGGTTTTGGAAACTGGCTGTTTGGCTTTGCCAAGCCAGGTCTGAGTCAGAATTGGGACCAGAAGTGCTTCAGGATGAGGGGGCGCTGTCTCGGTCCCCACTCATCCCCGCCCCAGGGGTGTCACTGTAGTTGTCAGAATCGCTCTCGGTGGGGCGGCGGTGGCCGAGCAACCTCCCGTTACGTCGTCTCCTCTGTGCTCTGACTTCGTAGAACCGAGGGCCTTTCCGTACCCGTGTTGCGACCTCTGCCCGCTGGGGCAACACGGGTCCAGCACACAGGTGTCAGCCCGCCTGTCCGCGACAGACTTCTACCCTGTGGGCCCAGTCTGTGTCCACGTGGAAAGTAGCCTCTGACCTGAGTGACCCATGCCTGGGCCCTGCCAGAGGCCTCTCCATGAGGGGTGTTGTGCCCCCGTCTTCTCCAGTCCCCAGCGACATCAGGGTTCAGGTAGGTTAGTGATCAGGTTTCTGCTGGGGCAGATTGTCACTTCCAAGTTGACCTTTGTGCCAGCTGGAGTCTCATCCAGCTCAGTGGGATAGTCCTGGCTGGAGGGGGGCCCTGGGCCGCCCCACAGGCCTCCTGTCTCCACTACATGCATGGGGACAGGAGGCTGGGGACAGAGGCTAGCAGAAGAGCAGCAGGGACTGGTTCCTGTCCCTTCCCCCCGACCGCAGCACAGTCCCGTCTCCCTTTCTCCAGCACCGCCGTTCCTACGGGAAAGGGGCCCGTTCATCGGGAGAAGGCAGCGCATCTCTGTGCTGGTCTAGAACTCTCCAGTGGTCGGACGCCGCCTGGAAACCACCATGATTGCTGCCCAGGCGGCAGCCGTGGGACAGGACTTGTCTGGAGCACGGAAGGAGGGATTCCAGCATCCAGAGGACTTGCCAGGTGGCCTCTAAGGCCGCCCACTCGCTGAGGGACCGGGGTTAAGATGCCCACAGCACCTGTGCGGGAGCCCCGCGTCTCTGACGCAGGGAACCCAGGTCCCCTGGGCGGGTGTGGCCGTTGCGTGGCAGGGCCGCGCCCCCAGGAAGGTGCACTTTTCTCTGGCGCTGACCTGGGTCGGCCACTTCAAAACGGAGTAGACGGCGGCCCCTCCACTCGCTCGCACATCCTCGTGGCCCCTTGAAGGGGCCGTCACGCTGGGGCCGCACCGCACTGCTCTCCCAGGGTCCAGCCTCCTCCAGCTAATAGGCCTTAAACTCAGGAGGTGTTTTACAGATGTTTCAATCCCCAGAAAGACGTAATTTCTGCTTGCTAACAGGTTTGCCCATTTTGTGCAAACGCAGGGTTTCTTCTAAGTCCTTTGGAGGTCCTTTATCAAACACACTCACTAATAAGTGATTCTGTGCCTCAGAACACACTAATTCCTGGGGTTTGATGCTGAAAGCCCCTCTTGGTTCTTGGCAAATTGGAACTGGAGCACAAGCCAGCGGCTGTCAGGAGGACTCTGGGGATGTGAGGACAGGCCCGAGCTTGTCAGAATTTCTGCTTGATGGCGCCTGGAGGTCTGAAAATGCATATTCAGCTTAGCAACTTTCTTTCTGTACTGTGGCCACAGACACTAACGTGCAGCATCTTCTTGGGAATATGTGGAAAAAACGGGGAGAGCAGCGTAGGGAGCATGGATAAGCATTCATCTGGTCCAGTCCAGCTCCAGACGCTACAGAGATGAAGGACCTGGGGCCCAGAGAGGGCAGGACACCTGCCTGAGCTCACGCAGCAAGTCCGGCAGGAGTTTACTGTAGAATACATTTATCCGGCACCTCCTGTGCATTGTCTTTATTATTGCAGACATGCTTTCTCACCAACACTGCACTTTTCATTTCCTTCCCTTCCAGCCGAGGAGATTGTGGCTCAAGGAGGAACAGGTGCCCAGGTCACAGCTGGTCCTCCGGCACAGCCGAAGTTCACCCACGTTTTCCTAACCCGGCCTGGGCCTTCTCTTGCTCTGTGCATAGCCCCTGACGTTTGGAGATGTGCTTTGTCTGCGCTTCTTCCCTGAGGCCTGTGTGCACCCCGGGTGCTGGTTCTCTCCTGCCTCCTTCCCACCAGCCCAGGGTGCCCCTGACTCCCCGCGTCTCCTTGGTTCCCCAGTGGTCCACAGGGAGTCATTCTAGAGCCACCTCCCTGGTATTAGAGGTGTCCGCTCCGGGGGTGGCAGATTTGCCCAGTCTCAGGGACACCAGGTGTCCATCCGAGGCCCTGACGCTGTCCGCTTTCCTGGTAGGTACGTGAGGCTCTGTGAAGTAGTCGACCACGTTTTCCCGTTGCTGAAAAGAAGCCACTCCTCTGACTTCCCCTGCTCAGACACCTTCAGTAATTTCACCTTCTGGAGAGAGCCGCCGCCGCCTTTCGAAAACCAGGACGTTCACTCTGCGTCTGCCTGACCGACGCCAAGCAGCCTCCGGATGTGGTGCGGACACAGGCGGGCGCTCGCTCAAGGAGACACTGGGGAGCCTCCCTGCAGCAGAGGCTGACATTTCTGGGTGGAATGAGGGTGTGCTGTGGAGGCAGCACCCGGCACCTTCAGACAGGGACAGCATTCCTGGGTGATGGCTTAACACCAGCGTCGCACTGCCCTTCCCAACCCGTGGGATCAGGAATGTGCCACCTGGGCCGTGGACCTCCGCGGAGGTGGCTGCCAGGGGTCCCCGACGATGATGGCATCACCTGAGGAATGCCCAGGTGCCCACTTGGGTAGAGCAGGGGACATTTCTACTATGGGCATCCTTGCCACCACCCTCCTGATGTGGCGGCAGGAGGCCCGGGCCAGGCTCATTTTCCAAGGGACCCCACACCCCACTCCTGGGCCCTGGCCTGGTGGGTGGTCCCTCACAGTTCTTGCCGACTGGTCTGATTTTCAGTCGAGAAGTTCTTCAGTGAATTCCTTTCTTAACGTCCTCTCTGTAATCAGCCTCTGTCCCCTGCGTTTTTGCGGCTCAAGGCTGGAATGTTCATGCCTTAATGCATCCCTGGCAGACATTTGACCTAGAATGTGCTTTGTCTGGCTCTCTTAACTGTGCAATGCCTTAAGGTCAGATGATAGCAGCTCTCCCCAGGGCAGTGGTATGTAGATCACTCAGCGCTGCAGCTCTCCAGCGACGCGGTGCTGAAGTGTGGACTTGAACTGCGCTTACTCCAAGTGATAACGACAGTGATGCTCATTTCTGTCCGGGGCTCCTAAGAGGCTGGTTGCTTTTAAGAACAGTGGTTGGTTTTAAAGAATATTCAAGAAGTTGAACTCTATTCTTCGTAGATACTATTTATTATGTTGCTCTGACTGGTCCCTGATGTGAGTTTTATCCGTGTTCTTTACTACAGCTGTGACTAACACGTTACAAAGACAGCCCCTCCGGAGAGCCTTATTCTAACCTTCCTTTGGCAAGTAATGCTTTTTTTCCTTCGCTTTTCCCACTCACGTGAAGGGCAGGCGGATAGGGAATAATTGGAGTGACATTCTTTAAGCTGGTAGAAAATGATTATTTACTCATTTATTCAGTTGGCTTGTGGCGAGAACGGTTTGAAAAGTGAATTATTTTGGTAAACATTTCCACTTTCCTTGTGAAGTATATTTTTTGAGAGCGTGTTGGGCTCCACCAATTGAAACACGGCCTTGTTTATATGGTCGGAGTCCTAGGTGGAAAATGGGACAGTTGGTGAAATTTTACTCTTTCTGTGAAAGAAAAGCTGGAGCGGGTCTTCCCCGTCGCCGTGGGTGGCGGTTAGCGGCCGATGTCCCGGGTGGCTCGTGGGGCCCCGCGGGAAAGGAAAAGGCAGGCTCGCCGCTGCATTCGGCTGCAGGTGGGCAGGAATTCTGTCTTGGATGTTTTGGGGTGACTTTAAACATTGTCATAGTCTAAACCCCGGGCCCTGCAGAGGCTGAGACAGCATGGCCCTCGCTCTGGGAGGCGTGTGGCCTAGGTGTGGCCACACACATGTGACCCACATGCCTTTGGTCCTACAGCAGGACGGTCGGCTGCAGCCTCCTCTCCCCAGAGGCGTGAGAGCACGCGACGTCAGGCCCCTGCTTCAGTGCGCCTGATCATCCACACCCCTGCACGCCGACATCCAGCATGGCTTCCAGAAGGACCCCTCTGGGATTTCTGTCACGTTCAGAGTGTCAGCCCCAGAGAGACAGCAGCTTTTACCCCTGTCCTCTGGAAAGCCAGCTTGTCCATGGGCTGCTTACGCGTGTGCGAGCTGCTTCATCTGACTTCTCCATCTCACCCCCAACCGTGGTCCAGCGGTGTGTGGGGCACATGGCAGAGCTGCCCCGTGCAAGTGAATCACTGCGTAGCGACAGGGCACCCGGTGTTCGTCACACGTGATGACGGAAAAGATGTGCCTGGTATGTAGGAAGAAAAGACGTGAACCTGCCATAGAGGAAAAGAAAAACATACCTGGTTACAGGAAGAATATACCTGGTACATAGGAGAAAAATACGTAGACCGGGCACATCGGAGACGATGATGACACCGTCAAAGGAATTCCCTTCCAATTGTAGGTCAGGTCGCCGCTTTGTCTTCCTGTCAGTGAGCACAGTGCTCTGTGTTTATGTGCTCCTGCGATGGCAAAGCCGCTGTCACTGCGCCGTGTGTGTTGGGTGCGAACCTAGAAGATTCTGCAATAAATGAAACTGTCCAAAGACTGAGTTCCTGGTGTGTGACGTTTGAAATTGTGTTCGAAACCCCTGCTAAGTTGTTAAGGTTCTGCTTTCCTGTGGGATCAAGATGATTTTAACCCCGAATCCTTAAGACTCTGAACTCATCATTTTTCTGGCCCTTTGGGGGAAATCCTGACCCTGAATGCACTTGGGAGCGGAGAAGGGGCCGCGTGGGAGAGGCCCACACCCTGGGCGGGAGCCTCAGACACAGAAACGTTTCACTAAATGTACTTGAAGTGCCTCCGGTCGGGGCGGGAGTCTGGACTCTAACGTGAGGGCCATTCGGGGAGCGACTCCACAGGCGACGTGTGTGGTGCCCACAGGTCTGGGAGCCGGGAGAGCCGGCGGGGTCTGTCCTGGGCTCTCCACGGGTAAAGCAAAGCCCTGTGTTCAGGTTAGGACAGGTATTCGGAGCAGGTGTTCTGCTCAGGACAGGCTCATCTGAATCATTTCAGCAACCTCTGAGCTCTGGGGCTGGGCCTGGGGCCGGGGCTGGGCCCTGGGGTGACCCAGGTGGAGGTTTGTAGCCTCCTGGGGTGCAAGGGCGAGAGAGGAGATGGGCTCTGGGCCGGGCAGCTTGCACATCCCAGGCCTGCCCGCCCGGCCCCTGCTGCCTCAGACGTGATTAGCTAGCCTCTCCCCAGCCGGAAAGGGCTTTGCGATGTCAAAACTCCATGATCATGAACAGAAAATAAAAGCCTGAATGGTGCAGTTCCCTCGCCTTACAGGGCCGTCCTCGTTCGGGACCCTGCCTCCTCTGTCCTACCCCTGGCTGGCTTTTCATCCTCAGTGACCCGGTCAGGCCCCTGACCAGTTCGCCCAGCTAGCGTGCAGATGTCCTCGCTCCTGTCGAGTCTGTGTGTCGTCAACATCCTGTTGACTTAGCTCTGTCCGCCTGATGCTTTTGGAATGGATGTCGGAGTACTGGCTCCTACAGGCTTAAAAGATGGTGACACTCCCACTGAGCCAAAATCCAAACAGTTCTTCCCTGGGTGTCTTTAGAACAAACCATGAAAGCAAAACAAACCATCTTTTCTAATTTATTTTTTCATTGTAGTAATCATTCCTCACATTAAACTAATTTCCTCTGTATAGGCTCCCCATTTCTTAGATGTATTTCAACACACCCTGCCTCCACCGCATCACCAGGTTCTTCCCCATTGTCACCCCAGTCTTCAGTAATCACCTGAAAATTGAAACCACTTTCCCTCTTCGTTTTTGCACATGGACATGTCTCAAAAGACTCACGGGAGGTCAAGGAGCATGGGCAGTGGGGCCAGGGGCCATCAGTGTGGGGCCTTGCTGGGCCCTTTCCTACAGAAGGGGGTCTGCACCAGGGGCGGTGCAGCGGGACTGGAGACCCAGCTGCAATTTAACAAGTTGAAAGACAGGCAGGCGCGCCCTGGCGGCCTAGTGCGTGTGGCCACTGGGCAGAGTCCGCACACATCCTAGGGGGACAATCAAGATAAAGCACCACACGCAATCATTTTTCTTCCCCTTTCTTCCTGCCTGCACCCTTCCTTTAAAGAAAAAGTTAAAAGACTCCCGGATCCACTTTCCAGCAGGACTTGAAGCTTTGTCACATCACCACCACGTCTTACCCACCTGCCTCCCTGGGGGCATCCGTACTTCATCTTCAGACGAGGGGCTGTGCCCTGCATGCCCGGGCCTGGGGGAGCACATCTCGTGTCTGCTCCATGTGAGAGATGGTTGTGGGCGGGGGGTGGTGGTGGTGGTGTTAAAATGCCTCTGGGGTCCCTGCCTGTTTCTCCTACTCTGCCTGCTTCCATGGGAGGAGGTAAAATATTGCTACCATCGCTGAGGGCGTGGGGCCTGCAGGAACCCAAATGGGAACACACGGCGTCCCTGGAAGGCAGTGGGCCCCCCGTGGCCACCTGGGGGCACCCCCTGTCTGGGTTTGGCCCCACAGCCTGCATCAGCCCAGCGGGGGTGATGACCTTGTGCGAGAGGGACTGCTTGGGTGCCAGTGTGCCCGCCTCGGAGGAGGGAGCAGCCTGTGGCTGTGTTTGTCCTTCGTGTCTAAGAACAGTTTACATTTGAGCTTCTCCAATCATCATCTGGGTGGCCGCCGGCGTCCAGGAGCTGGTCAGGCACACAGATCTTGGGCCTGCCCTCCATCCGCAGAGGCACAACTGCATAACAGCCCTCCCCTGGGTTCTGTGCATGCCCAGGGTCCCGATGACACCCGTGAGGCCATGCAGTGACAGTTGACACCTGACGTCAACACAGCCTGGCCCCAGCCACAGCAAAGGAGGAAAGCCCCTGGAGAGATGATTTTTGTCTCCGCCTGAGCTCCTGCAAAGCAGCCGAGAAGCTCCAGGTGTCCCAATGACCCTTTAATGGGCAGAACCTTTAATGGGCGGCTCAGAGGTGAGCTGGTCCTGCCGGAGGGGACAGAGTCGCCGCAGCTGCCTGTCTTCGAACCAGCAGACCTGGGCTGTGCCCAGATTTCTGATGACTCCCTTCCTCCCCCCAGATTGTCGGAGCCTTGAGGTGTCCTCCTGATGCCAGGGGTCTTTTCCTGCTGCAGGAAGTCCATTCAATCCTGCATTGCTTTTAATGAGTTTTGCAAGCAAGTGGCCTCTTCCGGTGACTCATTCTGCCTTTTGTGAACCGGAGGTTGTGGTTTTAAGTTTCACTTTGGAAAGTAACCACCACTTGGGCTGCTTTCTCCTGGGCTGGAATCTGAACAAGTTACATTCATTTTGCAACAAAGACGTGTAAATGTAGCCAGTCTTCCTATTTCTGCCTTGATTGTAAAAACACCCTTATCCAGATCAACAGCCCAGCCAAGCTGGAGAGAAAGGGTTCATATTTTCAAGTAGCACATTCAGTGGGGAATTTCTGTGTTTCCTTTCCAGGGGGGCTTGACTGTTTCCTTTTGTTCTTTGTCTCCTGGTTTCCTAGCTCAGGGTTATCCTAAAAATAAACAGCACCTGTTGATTGAGTGAGGTGGTTAACCTGATTTATTGAGACTTAATTCTGGACAGCAGTTGTGTGGGTGATTTCATGCAACTCACAAAGGATAACGGTTTTTTTAGAGACCATTTCTTAATGCAGTAAAGTCGTTTTTATCTGGACTTAGCCCAGAAGTCACTTTAAATACCTGAAGGGATGGGTTTCTTAGGAAACAACAGTATGGATTAAATAAACAAGCGTTATGCAGGCTTTTCCATATATATATAGTCATGTTTGAAATGTTATAGGGTTGAACTAGATTATTTGAAAGAATTTTGTTTAAGTAGATGCACAGGTAAAAGAGCTCTTATATAAAACCCAAAATGCATTTAAGAGGAAGTGAGATGAAACTATTGCACCAATAAAATTCCAAATAACACGAATGTTGTGTGGAGGAAAAACGCTGACATAGAGAAGCTAGTGGAATGACATCAGATCGGACTTTATAATAGAGGTATTTGTGTTTTAGGGTTCCTTTGTCAACTTGATTCTTTTGACTTTTGAGCATGAGCAATACCACCATTTAAATCATCGTCACGAACGCTGACTTCCATAAAATACAGCCACGCAGGAGTTTATGCAGATTTCGATCCACACTGACTGCTAGTGAGCGGTCAGCGGTGCTGACGCCAGGATGGGGCCCCCTTGTGGGAGTGCTTCATGGCAGCGTGTCCACTGTCTTCGCCTCCCTCAGGGCCCTGCGGGGCAGCGTTGTCTCCCAGAGTGACAAAAGTTACTGACATTGCTTGAAGCCAGTTGGAGGTTTTAAATATCTCTTTTCACCCCCAGAGATGGAGTTTCTTCTGTCTCTGGCTCCATGGTGGTGGGGACTTCCCAAATAGTAGGGGACTTTCCAAATGGTAGCTGAGGCCCCTGGAAGCAGGAGCAGCTGTTGCCAGCTGCACCCTGAACACCTGGGCACCTGGGCAGAGGCTCCGGGGTCCCTCCCACCCACTGCTCCTTGGATGGGTGGGAAGGAGCAGCCGAGGGGAGACCCCTGGAGCTGTCACTTGCAAACCTGCACATGTATTATCACTCTGTGTGTGGGGGGTGAGGGGGAATTCTAAATGTCCACCTGTGTGCTTTAAAGGAGGTGGTGGGCGATTCTCCTTCGCGAGCCAAAGCAATTTCGAAGCAATAATTATGGATTTGCTTGCTTTGGGGACAAATTGGTGGATGGTCAGGTGAGACCCTTTATATGGATGTGAGGTGGGAGCTAGGGAGCTGCTGGGATGGACCAGGTGACCTCATACCTCATCCCCACCTGCAGCCTCAGAGTCCTGCCATCTGTTCCAAGTCTCTGGGCACCTGGAGAGAAGATGGGAGGAAGGACTTCAACTGTAGCAGCTTGAGAGGAACAGGGCTTGGGGTGATGTCTGTCTCACCCGAGCTCCCCTGTCCCTCCCCTGCAGCCCCAGAGCTGGGGTACCAGAGATGCCCTTGACCTCTGTCTGGGCAGGAAGAGTGGACGTGGCTTTGGCTCAGCGGGGATCTGGCTTTCTCTCCCCTGAGCATGGCCAACAACATCGCTTCACAACAGTGTAAAACCCCTGCTAGTTTTAAAATGGAAATTTAGGTACAAGGTATAGTCCTATGAAAAGGCAAACGTTAAGAGTGGGCGTGTCCTGGCATAGTGGGAATGTGGGCAAAACGTGACTTTCTAGAGACAGTTTACTGGAAGGTAGTCGATAAGCCTGGTCCTGCGCCCACTGAAGCAAGTCCTCTGAGAACTTCCCCCAGACGCCAGGAGCTCCAGGCTCCACGAGGCGCCTGTGCACATCTTTCCAGCTAGAAGACACCTTAGCTCACCGGCTGGCCCCTCTCCCCTCGGCAGGTCTCAGGCCTGGCTCAGGGCCCGACTTCACGACTTATGCCTGGGCTTCCGGCTGGTCCCGCTCACCTGGCCCGCAGGGAGGGCTCAGTGTCGCTGCGTACGGCGGCCGTTGGCTTCCTCCAGGCTTCCTCCAGGCAGAGCACGGAGGCAGGCGGGCAGCGGGGCTGCCCTTTTCCCGTGTCATGCCTGACTCTCATGGACCACACGCCTTAGGTTTCTTTTCCAAAGCACCTGCCGCGGTGCCTGGCGCCTCCTGGGTTCTCAGGTTGACGGAAGCCAGCCCTGCCTGTGCCCTGCAGGAGCCCAGCATCTCTCCCAGGCTCTGGCGTCCTGTCTGAGCAAGGGTTTCTTTCCTTCAACTGCAGGGTGGGGAGCGTCACCCGCCCTGCTGGTTCCTCCTGGGGACACTGAAGCAACGACAACAAAACGACAACATGAACTCCAGGGCCTCGGTCTCTGGAAACAGCAGGGTGTGCCTGCAAGTGCCTCCAAGTTTTGTTGCCACTGCAGCTTGCCTGACAGCCACCCAGCCCACTCAACTGAGGACATCGGAGCTCAGTGACACGGAGCTGTCGCAGCTGCTCCAGCGAGCGGAAGGCAGAGCTGGAGCCGGTCTGAAGCCAGCGTAGTGCCAGCATCGTCAGGCGCTGCCCACTGCGCCCAGCTTGGGGACGGAGGAGACGGTGTGCACAAGGCAGCGCGCCCTTGCCACCCGCTGCCCATGCTCCGGCCACTCTGTGCAGAGGTACCACCTCCGCCCTGCTGAGCTGATGGTGCTGAGGCCACGGGACAGGCCGCGAGAAAGATCCGAGCGGCTTCCACAGGTTACTCAGGGTTGAATCACTGTGTGCACCACGGGGCATTTGCCTTTTGAAAAAGCTAACATGTTTCCCCCCAAAATGCGGTGAGCACTTCCTGTTTGGACAGGGACAAATGCAGACCAGACCCTGGTCCTCTCACCAACAGAGCTTGAATGAAAGACTATCCGCCAGGTGCCCCGTTATGCTGGGGTGCGGACGGGGCCATTGCAACAGGGCTCCTGGCAGATGCACGTGTCCCGGCTGAACTGGAGGGTTTTTCAGGGTATCCTGAAACCTGCTGCCTGGACAGGGCAGCACGCCAGCTGATGAAACAGCGAGCACAGGACCAAGGAAATCTGCCTCTGCAGCCTCTGTTCAAGAAATGGCTCCAGGCTCAGCTGCCCTTGAATTCCTGATGGGTCACATCCTGGTGGAAATGGTCACTGGTTCGGGGTTTCCGCTCATTAGAGACATATGGAAAATGGACAGGACAGGGAGTTTGGGGACAAAGCCTTGGGAGGTGTGGCAGAGGGATCAGTTGTTCTATAAAGAGCTCTGCTTTCCTTTGCAGGGACTTGTTGCTGGCAAGTGATGGCCTCCCAGGACTGAACTTCAACCAGCCCTTGGCCACGAGATTATGGGCGGAGTGACCTGCATACCCTCCTGTCCCCACCCCCGTCTCTGTCCACTGACTGGAAGTGAAGGTGTTTAGGGCAGAGTCACCAGATGGAGGGAATCTGCATCCCTGAACCAGAGCGGCAGGTGGGTGACAAACCCCAACGTGGACTCCAAGTGAGTGGGCGTCGGCGTCCCTGGGATGACCTCTGAGACCTAGGGGCTGCTCGTGACAGCAGTTAGCCCTTCCCGGTGATGCCAGCGGCTAGGGGACAGACGGGAGAAAGCTCAGATCCCAGGGGACATTGTGGCCTCCGGCCTCTATGATGGTGACGGTCAGTGCGATTTGGAAGAGGCGTTTCATCCTGAGGTTATGTTCTCTTTTTCTGCTTTTAAAATGAAGGGGCGGGGGAAGGACAGAGATTTGACAGCGTGGGAATGCTACACCCAAGTAGTGACGTGGGGATACAGGAGCAGGAGCAGAGGGGTGCCCCTGTGGAGGCCAGGCAAAGGGCAGCAGCCACGGGCATGTGCCAGTGGTGGAGCCCCGAGGAACCCCACCTGGGGAAGGTAAGCAGCGGCAGCATGACCAGTGGGACTGACGTTATTGTCCCCAGCAAGGTGGAGGCAAGATTCACACCAGGTCCTGCAGAACAGTTTCACTCTGGAAAGTTCCAGAATGATGCCGGTCCATCAAAGCTGCTTCCTACCTTTCTACCCCGCAGTGACACCTGCTGCCTTTTTTGGGAACATGGCCACGGACCCAGGGCTCCTCTCTTAGTGAGGGCCTCCCTGAGCTGGGAGTCTCCGGCTGGCCCAGATCTGAAGGCATGTGGGCCCACAGTCCTGTCTCCCTCAGTGCTGCCACTGAAGCCGGGCGGCCCTCCTTGTCCTCGGGTCCAGTGTGTGCTCCACCCCTGCTCCCTAATCTCTGCGGGGCTGGGGAGCAGTTGACGTCGTGCCCAGATTAATACAACTGACATTTGGCTCCAAAGGCAATCACTTTGTATGTTCCTATGCGTCACAATGACGGCCTGGAGGAGGACCAGGCAGTGACGTGTCCTGGTGCCTTGTGGCTGGGAGCCCTGGAGAACAGGTGTGGTTTCACGGAAGAGGAGATTCTGGGTGGGGCGCATCACTTGAGGGTCTCTCTGTGAGCCGGGAGTCTCGCTTGTCCTGATGGGAGGTGGCAGCTGTCTGCCCCCTGCCCCTCATGATTACAGCTGTGGCTGCCAGGGGGAGAGGGTGAAGAACTTCCAGGTGTAACGGGCAGGGTCCTCACTCTCAGTTGTGCATTAGAATCGGGGTGGGGTGGGTTTTAAAAGCCCATTGAAGCCTCCATTCCCAGCTGGATGGAGTCCCGAGTCGCCACTGTCCCCTGGGGCGGCCTGGCTGGGAAGCTCTTGGATCATAATCTCTGAGAGGTGTGGATTTGAAAGGCCTAGTCTGTGGGTTGAACCACATGGCACGATGGTGGGTTTTATCTGTAAAAAGAGAAAGACCTCTGTGAGCTGGGGAAGAGCTGATCTATGAGGGCTGCTCCATCTTCTTGAGTAATGAAGGAAAGAAACCCTGAAATGGAATCATCTGGAAACATCAGCGCGCATGCTCACTGACAGGAGGCCGTGGAGACACAGCCGGTGTTGGGTCAGCCCAGGGCGCCCCAAGCATCCGGGAAACAGAAGTGGGGGGCAGTTTTCGGAGGCAGGAGGCAGACGTCTCTAATGAGACTCAGAGCCTCAGATTTCTCAAGCTTGCAGGACGACGCAGTGTCTCAAATGTCACTTGGAGGGTGTGGCAGCCACCACAAGGGCTGATGCAATGAGCAGACTAGGGGCTGAAAGTTTTAAAAGTTTATTTAAAAAATTTTCAGATCTTTTATTTAACCCCAAACAGTACCTTCCCACATGTCATCAACAGGGAAGTCATTAGTGAGGCAGCTTTCTTTTGAGTGAAGTTTCCTCAGCCTGACCCTCCTCAAGGGGGAAGTCTTCTGTTGAATTTGTTTCTAGAAACTAAAAAAGTCAGACACTGGCCACACTCACTGGCGTTCTGGTGGGGTTGAAACCAAGCACAGGTTTCAATCTTTGCCATTTCCCAGCCATGCCCGAAGTCTCTCTGAGAGCACTTGGTTGAGCTCTGAATTGAGCAATGAACTGGCCCCGCCACCATGATTTTGCTGTGGTCACTTTCCTAGGGCTGGGATTTGTGTGGGTTTCCTAATTTGGCTGCTTATTTGCAATGTGACACAGAATGGGGATGAATTTTCAGGATTCCAGATAGGAGAACTGTGACCCAAGAGTTCATTCAATTAAATCCGGTGTGGCCCCCTCCCTCATGTAGCCGCCTTTGGTGACAATAGTCATGGGAAGTGAGGGAGTGGTGTTACAGCCCGGGAGTGATGTCCCGCTCTGGGAGACCGCTAATACTCAGGGACAAACTTGCACAACTGGATCAAGTCCAGTGACTGCATCCAGGGTTTGGTGACAGCAGACTCCATTGGTTCTGGTCTGTCTTTGATCAAATGGAAGAGCCTGGGGGGCTGTGGGGGCCGCGAAGTGCTGTTCTGACAACTGCTGAGTGACCCTTCTCTTTGGGTAAAGTTCTCCTCCCAAGATACCAGATGCCAGCCAATCATCTTGAATTTCTTTCAGCTGTGCCACATTTCGGATGGATTATAGACTGAACATCCCAGACAAACATCCACTCCGGATGGATAATATTTTCTATTTCTTTAACCAAAGAGAAAGAGACCTGTGTTAGACGTGATGCATTCACTCTGAGCAGTAGAACATGATGCAGGCAGCTTCCTTCCCTTTCTTTCTCTGCAGGGCATCATCCAGTGAGGTAGGCTCTTGTTGGTCAGTGAAAATAAATTTCTTTCTGGAATATTCCACAGCAACCTAGAAAACCCAGTTTTGTATAGTCCACACCTGGACTGTCATGAATACTCTATTATTTGGAGAGAAGCAGATGGAGATGGGGGGGGGAAGGGGGAGGAGCATGGGGAGGAAGAG
>RJWH01007780.1:0-36720 GCA_004363575.1 Solenodon paradoxus | reverse complement strand
CTCCTGAGCTTTCGCCAGATGGCTGTCAGACACCATCTGGGGAGCGGCGGTGGCTGGGCTGAAGCCCGCATGTAGCAGATGGCTCTCTGAGAAGTGCTGCTGGCACCCGGAGAAGTCTGGAAGTTTCCGCGGGTGCAGCATTGAAGCCGCTCTGCCGTCTGCCGTCTGCCATCTGCCGAGGGCCTGTGCACGGTGGACATGCCCCGAGCCAGAGGTCGCCAGGGTCACTGCCCACCGGTGTGCAGAGGCATTCTGACCCTCCAGTGTGTCTGATTCTGGAGTCAGGGTCACCATCTGGCGGTGCCGTCCGCGGGCTGTGTCCCTGGCCTGCCCCTGCTGGGCACTGGCGATGCTATTTCCTCCCGGGCCGGCGCTTTCAGTGCAGCGCACACCTGCTCTCTGCTTGTGGTCCTGTCCCTGGGCTGCTGGTTCCCCCACGGCTGTCGGGGCGCACGGGGCGCACCTCAGGCTTCTGCAGGTTGTGCGCACCGTGGGCAGACGCCATCTCCCCCTTTCCGACGCACTCTACTGACAGCCGCGGCCGAGCCGGCGTCCGCCTGTGTCTGACCCCGTCCCGACGGCGAGGGAGAGCGCGGCCCACCCCCGAGCACGGCTGCTCCGGCCTGCCCTCCAGCCCGAGTTTTCCTGGAAACATCGACGTCTCAAGCTTGAGGACAGTTTGTGGGTAAGGACCTGGTGGGAGGCGGGGTGCCCATTCCCTCCCGGCTGACCCCAGCTACCTCCCTGCGACGCTCCCGGGCCGCGTGTCCACCTGCGTGCAGCACCCACTGCGCGTGGTGCTGTGTCCCCTGTGCAGCTGGTGTCCGTCCACACAGGCATCCGTGGGTCTCCCGCGGCTGCCCAGCACCGCCCGGCCCTCCGCTCCGGCCCCTGCCCCTTCGTGCTGCACGGACGTGCTGAGCCGACTCTGAGGACAGAGGGCGGCACCGTTCACATCAGAGCCGCGTGCTGCGCGGGACAGGCGAGACAGCAGCCTGCAGGACATGGGGCCCTGCACACCCACCGCAGATGCGCCGCCACCGGCAGTGGGGTTCTGGCTGTGCTGGGGGCAGGATTGGGCAGAGGGTGCGGGACCATGGCCAGGAGTCCTGCTTCAGGTCACCTGCTTCATGAAGGAGGGGCTGGGGAGGTGCAGAGGGGCGAGCACTGGGCTGCACTGCGCTGTGTTCAGGCATCCTGGGACCCCCACCCTGGTGCCAGGTGCTCCCCTCACCGGCGGAAGGTGCCAGGGTGCCGGGGACTCGCTCTTTCCAGCATGGACCCTGAGCAGAGGCACGGTCCGGACTTGCCCGCCGCCAAGTGCCTCCTTGCAGGCCCAGGGCAGGCGGGTGTCACCCGGGACAGCACAGGCCCAGCGTGGGTGGGGCGGAGGGGAGCCCGGGGGCAGCACAGGTGGGTGGACCCCACGTGCTAGAATGGCTCCCGAATTCAGGACGTGCTGTTCCTGTCCGCTGTCTGCAGCTGGGGTGACGGCGAGGCGCCCAGGTGAGATGTTGGTGGCACCAGCCTCCCAGAACCGCCAGAGCCCCCAGCTTGTCCTGGGATTTTAAAGCCATCCTGTCCTACAAGCTGTGCGGGCCTCCGGTGACTGACAGCCTCCAGCCCCTCCCTCCCTGGGTGCAGGGCAGGTCCCCGTGGCCTGTCCCCTCCAGGGCGCCTGAACCCAGGTTCGGCTCAGTGACAAGACAGCCTTGCCTCCTGCATCACGTCACCATTTAGGAAGTCCCAGGGGATTTACCAGCCTTGGGAAAGAATGACGCTCTTCCTGGAACTGCTCCCTCCTGAGGGCCGCAGGGCAGCCGCTCTGGTGGAAGCAGACAGCCCAGCGGTGACTGCGGGGCCGTCGAGCTCCAGCCAGCCAGCCGTAGTGCAGACCCCACTCGGCAGGGAGCCGGCGGGGCGGGCGCTGTGTCCGCCTTTCTAGGCCCACTGTTTCTGCCACATGGCATCGTGGCTCCCAGGTGTCCTGGCTGAGGCCGCTGGGCCTGCCCTGCACCCTGGCCGCGTCCCTGAGATTCCCAGAATTCGGCTGGCCCAGCCTGCTCCACCCGGGGTTCCCCCTTTGTCATCTGCCTGTGACAGGCGCCTACCGCCCTGGCGTCAGACACGCCCAGAGAGGCAGCAAACCGAGACCCAGGCCCTCCCGGATGGGCCTCCTGCTCCTCCTTTGCACAGGGGCACCCACTCCCCGCAGCCCTGGCTTGCCCAGCGCGACCTCTCGACCTCTAGGTCGAGTTCCAGTCCTAGGGAAGTGTGCCCATCTGCCCATGCCTCTGCTGGAGACAGTACCTGGGCCAGCCCTGGGTGCTGGGGGATGGAGCCTGGTGGTCCCAGGAACCCTGCGTGGCCTCCCCTGGAGGGGCACCTGCGGCCCGACCCTCTGTCTCACCTCCGTCTCGCCCTCACCTCAGACCTGATGCCCCAGCTCGGCCACAGTCGCCAGATCAGCCTGGTGCCCCCGCCCGTGTCACCAGGAGACCCCCAGAGTGAAAGAACTGCCCTTGGTGAGCATGGGTGCAGGGTCACACCTGGACCAGAGGGTTGGGAGCCCCTTGAGTGACACTGCCCTGTGCCTTCCAGATTGAGGGAGGGACTTCATTAGTAACCCTGCATGGAGGCTGGACCAGCCACCCCAGACCCACTGCCCTGCGACCTTTGACAGACTCATGGGGGGTGCAACGGTGTCCTCGGGGGAGGCGGGCTGATGGTGGCATTGAGCCGCGCAGGGCCTGGACGCTGCAGGTCAGTGCGGGGGTCACGTGGAGCCCCAACCCTGGGTGCGGGCCGTCGGGCAGCTCCCCTGAGAGAAGAGGGGCCTTGACGCAGAAGGGTCCAGAGGAGGGGTGGGCGTGAGACCAGGACAGCGGCAGGCCTGCGGGCACCGGCTCCAGAGGCCTGTCCCTGCCCCAGTGTCTACGGCCGGAGCAGCTCACACCGCGGACACAGTGGGGCCTGCGTGTGCAGAGGGGTCCTAGAGCCCAGGGCCACTCCAGGCTCTGAGCTGCTCTGCAATCAGAGTGAGCCCCACCTACCACCCCTCGTCCCTCGCAGTCCTGTGGGCCCCCCTGTCCCGTGGGTCCCCCGTCCCGTGGGCCCCCCTGTCCTGTGGGCCCCCCATCCTGTGGGCCCCCCTGTCCTGTGGGCCCCCTGTCCTGTGGGCCCCCAATCCTGTGGGGCCCCCTGTCCTGTGGGCCCCCCCGTCCTGTGGGTCCCCCGTCCTGTGGGTCCGTCCTGTGGGCCCCCCTGTCCTGTGGGCCCTCCGTCCTGTGGGTTCCTGTCCTGTGTGCCTCCCCTGTCCTGTGGGCCCCCCGTCCTGTGGGTCCCCCGTCCTGTGGGTCCCCCGTCCTGTGGCTATACTAAAAGACATCAACTTCCCAGGGCCAGTCGTGCTCAGGTTTTCATCACAAAACAAGTGTGGTAAGGCCCTCTCTGTGTCCACTTGCAAGATAAGGACACAGAGGCCAAGGGACCGGCGCGACCCCCAGAGCCATGTCCTGGAGGCCGCCTGTCTCAGTGTCCTCAGGTCACAGCAGGTGCATCTGTGCTGGCGGCGTGTCCTCTTGCGGAGGGGGCCGCCGTGTGCTGTGGCCAAGGACCCCCCTCCTCTGCAAGGAAGTCAGCAGAGGGAGGAGTCGGCACTCGGCCCCCGTCTGAGGGAGCTGCGCCCCTCCTCTCCCCACTCGCCCGGCCTCGTGGCTGGGAGACACCCAGCGCCTGCCCATGATGGGGCTGCAGCCTCCGCAGGCGCCGGCGTGAGTGCCCGCGGTGCGGGACCCTCCGGAACCCTCCTCCTCTGTGTCCCTGGGCAGCGCTGTAGCCTGGACCCACAGGACGCTCCATCCCCTGGAGAGCAGGAGGTGACCCCCGAAGCCACGTCTCCCGTGATGCGCTGGAGGTGTGGGCCCGCCACCCGCTGCCTGTGCACACACGGCTGTCGCGTCAGTGTCCCCGTTTGGGGGGAAGCCCGTCCTCCGGCCGGATGGCGTCCTTGTCTGGGCCATGTGACTGCACACAGCGCGCTCTGCCCACCTGGACGTGGGCCCACATGTGCGGGGCGACGGTGCTGGCCTGTCCTGCGCAGATGGACCCCGCACCCCTGACCGCCTTGTCCCCTGTCCCTGCTTCTCGTCCGCTGCTCGCTGCAGACTCCCTGCCCCTATCCCGTTGCGCGAGCCGTGTCCTCCTCTGGCCATCAGCGTGCCGGACACACTGTGGGTCCTGGAGCCAGGCCTTCCCGCTGCTCCGCGGGTGCCCTGGAGGCGTAGCGGTTGGTGCAGGGACGGCCCGGGTGAGGGTGCCGGTTCTACCCTTTCTGTGACGCGCCCGCACCTCCAGCACCCGGTCCCCACAAGAAGCGGGGTGAGTGGCAGCAGCCACGGCTCACAGGACCACACGGGAGTGGCAGCCTCCCCACTGGGCACTTGGAAGCCACAGCGCCAGTGCCCACCTGGCCCGGAGGAGCCCGGCCTGCGCCAGTCCCTCTGTGCACACGACAGCCATGCGGTCAGGGCCGACTGGCCGCCCACATTCCCTCCTCTCCTCTGCGGGGCACTCAGGCGTGGAGCCGGGCGGGAACTGGGGGCAAGGACTGTCAGAGTGCCCCGCTCTGTGCTGACACCCAGCACGGCTGCCCTGAGGGACTGCACTGGGTCAGGCCGTCCTTCACCCGGCAGGCCCTGGAGGGCCGGCCTGCATGGGACCCGGGGCTTTAGATCGGATCACGGTAGCCTTATGAGGACAGGCGGCTTGTCCTCCCCGGCTGGGCCTGACACCTGTGGTCCCGTGGCGTCACCTCCCACCTGCAGGGGACCTGGGACCCACGACGAGGTTTCAGTGAGACTCAGACACAACCTCCTGCCTGAGTTGACTGTCTCAGAACAGTCCCGATGTGGGACCTGCGCTTTCCCCAAAGCCCTTTGGAGAGGGACCCTTGTCAGTTTGCCTGCCTGCCCGGGAGTCCAGAGGCCAGCCAAGTGGCCCCAGCGACACAGGAGCAGAGCTTTGAGCCCGGCGGAGAGGGCTGGGCAGAGTGGAGGCCGGAGCCTGGAGGGGCCGGCGGCTTCCTGCTGGCTCTGGGCAAGGCCCATGGGGGGCTTCCCCTTGGCCCTGACGGCCAGCCGCGGGCCACCAGGAAGGACATTTCCTGCCGGTGACCTCGGGCGCAGTGAAACCAGCCCCCTCCGCTTTGGCCAGGAGACTGCAGAGGACTTCCTTTTGGGGGAACAAAGACGGTGGCCTCGGGGGTGGACAGGAAACGCGAACCCCGGCGTCCGGAGCCGCCCAGAACGGACGGCGGCTCCCGGCCAGTTGACATGCGTCAGCGGGCCTCCCAGCGGAGGCCGCGGCCAGGCCACACGCTGATGTCTGGCCCGTGGGACCATGCTGATAGGAAAGGGACTGTCACTTCCCTGGGGACCAGGTGGGAGCCGAGGCTCCATCATCCGTGTCCCTGCAGCAGACCCTGACACAGCCGTCCACGAAGCTTGATCTTGGACTTGGGGTGCAGGGCCTGTGACCCTGGACCTGCGCTCTGAGCTGGCTCTCGGGCAGCCTCGGCTCCAGGCTGCTGTCTGGTGCCCAGAGCCCAGAGGTGGAGCCAGGAAGCCCGGGCTCTGCTCCAGCGGCGCCCCTGCCTCCAGCAGTTCTCCCGTGTCACTGTCTCCTCGGCCTTCGCCACACAACCACTGGCAGAGCAGATGACCGGTCCTCCCAGCAGGCAGTCCCAGATGTGCCTGCTCTGTCCCGAAGGCCCCCAGGTGGGCCCCTCCCTGGGGTGTCCTGCTCCCGCCCCTCTCCACACCCCTCCTGACCTGGAGTCCTGGCCTCTGCCTTGGGGGCCCACCCAGGCAGCTCTCCAGTGGCCTCACTGGCCCCCACAGCTTCGCAGTCCCTCATTCCATGTCTTTCTGGGCCGCAGGCATCTGTCCAGGGTGGACGGCTGGCCTGCCTTTGTCTAGGCTGCTGTTTCGAAGTGAGCAGGGGAGGCTGAGCTCAGAGCTGAGGGGTACGGGGCGTGTCGGGCAGGCCACGCGGGCTGTCTCTGCAGTTGGCTGAGCGTGGGGACCCGCCAAGACCCCGGCAGCAGGGCCGCCCCCAGGCCCGGTTGTGCAGCCCTTCAGGACCAGGAGCGGCTGCCAACGTGACACCTTACATAACAGCCTGGAAAACTGGGGCGTCCAAACCACGGGCAGGGCCGGGCAGCCCCACGGGCATCATGAGGCCTTGACCCCAGGCCCGCCGCGCAGCCCGTGCCCTGGTCGGGCGCGCGTGCGCATGCACAGGACTCGGTGGCTGCCCTGCTGACGGCTGACCAGGGGTGGCGTCTCCTGGAGCCCGTCCCTCCCCGGGCCGGGGTCCCCCAGGTGGCCTCACTGCCCCATTACGCCTGCAAAGACCCTGTTTCCAGACGTGTTCTCAGCACCTATGCAGAGCTAGGACTGGAAGTGATTGGGGCACCTTCTCACTCTCTGGTCGGCAGGGCCCCCCGGCCCCCAGTTCTCCTGTGAGGCTCCCCGAGGCGCCTGAAGTCAGGCTGAGGTGCCGGGCCGCTCAGGTGGCCGGCTGCAGCCGCTTGCCACTCGCCCGCCCTCCACCGCTCGGTCGGGAGGCTCTCAGGAGTGAGTTCCTCCTGGGGTACAGGGCCCCACCCGATGCCCACCTTGTGTCCCAACGTCGCTGGTGTTGGACGGAGGCTGAGCCCCTGGCCCTGGGGGACACAGTCCTGTACTGCCGAGTCTGGCAGTGATGGTGGGTTGGGGAGGGACCGGGCTCGGGGTGCTCTCAGAACCTGGGGGGCTTGATCCCGGCTGTTCCTGTCCCACCCTCCCGAGCCGCCCCTTCCAGGCAGCACCCCCCACCCCCATGGGGACTGTGATAGCAGAAGTGTCCACCCCGCTCACCGGCCTATGGGACCCTGAGATAGAACCAGCCCACGTTGAATGGGGATGCTGAGGGCAGAGGAGGGTCTTTGCTTTGTTCTCCATCTCTGACGGGGCTGCCTGGCCCGGGGCGCCCCTGCGTGTGCCGCTGTCCCAGGAAGGCAGGTGTGTAAAATTCCCACCATCATACTAACCCACGGGATCCTCCTTTGGAAAGCTGGGCCCCATCTTTCGGCTTCCTGGGGCGCAGCCCTGGATGCTCGGAGCCCTTGGCTTATCCACACAGCCAGCGGTCCAATCTGCCATGTGACCTGTGAGGCCGCCCCGCTGCTCCCTCAGACCTGACCTGGGGGACCCAGGGCAGAGTCCAGCCCCTTTTACAGCAGCATTCTCACCCTGGACCTCAGCACCCAGCCACCCCCAGGCCCTGGAGGAGCAGCCGGTGGGCAGGGACCCCTGGGGCCCCTTCCCCCTGTAGATGGAAGGGGGTCTTGAATCTCTATCCTGATGGTGCCCAAAGACCGCTCTCAGGAGATGCTGAAAGGACTCAGAATGGAAAGCGGGGTGCTCTGGGGCCAGTGAGCAGATGGGCAGCTGCCACGCCTGAGCCGTGGGGCCACTGCTGTCCCCACACCGGGGGACGCAGCCCCTGTGCAGCCCCCGGGGGCCAGGCAGGGAGCTGATGGCACACTGGGCGTCCTGGGCATGCGGTCAGCAGCCTGCTGGCCCCAAGCTGCCCTCCCACCAGAGCACGTCCCTGCGTTAGGGCGCCACCCAGGTTGGTGTCTGGGGCCGCTGGCTGCGGCCCCCCCACTCCATTCTGCCCTTGGTGACGGGACTGCGGACGCTGCCTGACTGCGGTGAATCCACGTGGGACCTCGCGCCTGACAGAGGGGAGACGCTGAACTCCCAGTCAAGGTTAGAGATGTCCGTCCTACCTGCTTTGCTTGTCCCTGCTGTTTGGGGGTCCTCTGCTGCCTTTTCTGCTTTCAGCATTTTATCGTATTCAGTCTTCAAGTCTCGGGTCTCAAGTATGTCCCCGGCCGTTCCTCCCTCGCCCTCGGACTGAGGACAGCCACGCGGGGCCCTCGGCCTCCCGCAGGCCCCGGTGCTCATCGAGGCTTTTCCGTCTGATTTTTCTGTGTTCACGCTGCAGATTTTCTGTTGGCCGATCTCGAGTTCCACCGATTCCTTCTGCGACTGAACCTGCAGCGACGGGGAGCCCTTCACATGCTGTGTCTCCCAGTTCCAGCGCCTCCGCAGCTCTCCTCTCAGGTCCTTTCCCTGGCGACACGCTCTCCCGCCGTCACTCAGTCACACGCTTCTCGTCCTCGTCCACATGACCCAGGGGCAGCAGGTGTGTCCCCATCTTGGCCGGCGGTTCCGGTGTCCAGGCCTTCTCAGGGGTGTCTGCTCGTCTTTCTCTTGGGAACTTTGTGGTTCTTTGTACGTCAAGTCAATTTGGGTGGCATCCTGGATGTTTAGATCATATGCTGCGTCCACTCTGGGGAGAGCGAGGTGGCCGGGGGCTGGAGAACACATGGGTGTCCACCTGCTTTGTGGTGTGCTCACCTCCTGGGCCCCCAGGCCCTGCAGGTTGGCCCCCAACTTCGGACGGACAGTGTAGGGTTTGGCCACCCACTCTGGCCCTGAAGTCAGGGAGGTGGGGACTGGAGCCCGTGTGCGTGTTCACAGAAACCACAGAAGTACGTCGCCTGCAGCCCAGCCCTGTAGGCCCAGGAGGATGGCATGTCCAGACCCTAAGGAGCTGGGTTCGCCTCCCAGGGACGGGGGAACACCCAGGATGAATATCTAAACAAAACGATGCTTCTTCCTCCTCTCTCCCTGCCGCCTGCCTCTGCTCACCTTCGTTCCTGCTCACCTGTCCTTGAAAACAAAACACAGAGCATCTGAGATCGGACGCCACGCGGTCCCAGGCTGGGCTGCAGTGGCGTCTCTGTGTTTCTGCCCTTGAGCAACCAGACTGGAGCTCTGGGATGCCCGAGCGCCCCTTCTGTTTGCTCGCTGAGCTGGGACCAGGCCGGCAGGGTTGCCCAGGCCCCCAGGCCCTGTCCACCTGCGGGGACCCGTGTAGGCCCTGCCCAGCGGCCACGCCTGGACACCTGGCGCCGCTCACATGCAAAGCTGCGCAACTCGGGTGAGTGTTTCAGGCTGGCAGGGCCGAGTGAGACCCTTACGGTGGCATCAGGAGAGAGATGCCCGAGAGGAGGGATGGTGGAGGTGGCAAGTGAGCGTCCTTGGTTCCAGTACAGTGTCCATCCAAGGCCACGAGCTGGACACCTCCTTCCTCTGGCTGAGAGGCCCTGGAAGGGGGACAGGGACCTGGGAGGCAGGTCTCCGGGCCGTGGAGGGCGGGAGGGGCACTCCCAGAGGTGCAGGCGGGCAGGGGAGGTGGGTGGTCAGACAGATGGCACCACTGCGTGAGATTTGCCCCCGGGCTCGGAGTGAGGATGAGACAAAGAGCTGTGGACACAGACCGCGTGGGCCAGAGTCGGGGGTGGCGGCCGTCTGACTGCAAAGTGCCAGCCGCGTGCCGTGCTGGCACACGTTCCTGGACCCTGTCTCAGGAAGGGCCCGACCACACTCGTCACATGCTCCCCCACTGTCTCGGAGTGTCCCCTCGAGGGGCTTGACCGGGGAAGGGACGCCCGTCCTGGCGTGCGGCCGCGGGTGGGTCTCCAGGGGCCTAGCGGCGGAGTGCTGGCAGAGAGGAACGGCGTCCACGCTCGAGACTGGAGGCCCGGGCTCCTCATCCTGTGTGCTCGTCCGTGAGGGGGCCAGGGACGCGGCATGGTGGCGTCACGTCACCGTCTCTGTAAGGATGGCCTGGGCAGCAGCATCCTGTCCCCTCGCTCTGATGCTTGTTGTCCCCTCCTGCCTGCAGCCTCTGGGACCACTTTTCCTTCCACGGTGACCCAGGTCTCCAAGAAAGGCCAGTGGCCCCTGGGCCCACACCGAGCAGCGGTGCAGACAGCCGGGCAGGGCGCAGCGGGCCGTGAGGACCCCTGGCTCGCTCTGGGCTGAGCCTGGGACACAGCGTGTGACTCCACACGCCCCCAGGGGCACGTGCTGCTGGCCTCACGGCTCCTTCCTGGGCCTGGACTTGAGCCGCAGCACCCAGGGGAATGTGCCCGCCCTGAGGGCCGGTCTCGGGAGGAAAGGCCACACCCAGAGGCTTCCTGGGGGGTCAAGCGGATGGCCAGCAGCTCCCTAGTCCTCCCTCAGGCCGGCATCAGGAGACAGCCCGACACCAGGCTGCACGGCGTCTGTCCGGCCGCACAGGTGGGTCCCTGGGTTTTCTGGAAGATGCGCCCTGGGAAACCGGGGCAGCAGGCCTGCCCCCACCCCGGCCCCACCTGGCAGTGCAGTGGGGAGAGTGTGGCCCCGGGACAGGCCGGGGCCATGGGTGTGCAGAGGGGCGGGCGGGGTGGGGGTGCCGTGGGGCTGCAGGTTCCGCACCTCACAGACACTTGGTCCCCTGACTCTTGCGGGGGGGCTTCTTCCCATTTTGCTGTGAGTCCAGCTGCCTGGGGCGCCCACCCTGTCCAGAGCCAGGGGGTTCTGGTGGGGCGCAAACTTGTTCCCTGGGGTCGTGTGCCAGACGGAAGGCCCAGGGAGGAGTGCAGAGACCTCGGGGGACCTGGGACCAGGGACACAGCAGGAATGGGGGGCCTTCCGGGCCAGGGTTGCTGTTACCCCAGAGCAACCCTGGAGAGCATTTCCCGTGGGGCTGACTTAGTGTCCCCACATTCCCCGGCCACTGAAACAGCCTGGTGCCCCACTGGGGTGGGTGAGGGTGCCCTCAGGGCGTGGCAGGCAGTGCCCGCAGCAGCCTGGACACAGGCCCCTGGGGTCTCCGGACACGGTGCCTGGGGGCTCCCAGGACAGCAGGATGCGACGCCAGGCCGTGGGGCACCCAGGTTGGGGGGTGAATTGTGAACTCTTCGTGGGAGTGGGGGCCCTGAGTTCTCTTAGGGGGGCCTATTTCCTTGTCCTTTAAGCCCCTGGGTGCCCCGTTCCTAGTCACTCATGGGCTTCATTGAGCTGGAGCCTCTGACAGTGGCCAGGCGGTTGCAGCCCCTCCCAGAACCCCGGCAGCGCTGTGCCTGCAGCTCCCTCCGCCGGGACGCCGGGCGTGTCACCGGGCCGGACATGTCGGAGCGAGGGCTGTGGGCCTTCAGGCCAGGACGCTGCGTGGGAATGGGGCCGCCACTCAGCCGTCCCCAGTGCACTGTCTGGAGGCTTCCTTTCCACTAGAACCTTCCTTGATTTCAGAGCCGTGTCCTCTTACCAGCGGAGAGGCTGAGCCCAGGGAAACGGGAGCTCACTGGGCAGACGTAACTGCGTGGGCTGTGGCACCGCAGCGCCAGGGCACCGGGGGAGTGACGCTGGGGCAGCGACGCTGGGGCAGTGACGCCGGCTGGCCCGTGTCTCCTGGGCGGCCCTCGGTGGCAGGTGACGGAACCCAGAGCTGGAGCCGGGTGGCGCTGTCAGGCAGTGCCTGCCTATTTACGGCCCGGGCGCCGGAGAGGCCTGAATTAGAAAGGCATCCTGTCCTGTGGAAGACATGAGCCGCCCGGCACAGGCGGGCCACCCTGCTGTCACAGGCGCTCCGGGCAGGCCCTGAGCAGCCCATGCGCTGCGCACAGCCAGGCCTCCCCGCAGTGTGCTGGGCGCCGGTGTCGTGTTCTCCAGCAAGGGGATGCCGCACATCCATCTTGAGCTCTGTTTCGTGTCTCCATGACTCAGAGGGAAACTGAGGCTCGGGGGTGCAGGCCTGCTCAGTTCAGTGGTGGGTGGCTGAGTGGGGCCCACGGGCAGGGACGTCTGCAGGTGGGCCTGCAAGCTGGGCCCAGCTGTCTCCTGAGGCCCTCTGCGCCCTCTCTCTGGTTTCTGCAGAAGTGACCCATGCCCACTTCCCTCCACCCCTGCCCTGTAACCTCTGACCCTCAACTTGCCCCCCGTCCAGGCAGAGGGGCCCCGGGCCCTGGGCGTGCCCTGCGGCCTCCGCTGTCTGACGTCCACTTCCTGGCAGTGTGACCACTGTCTTCAGGGCTGAAGGCCAGGGCTGTCCCCCAGAGTGCCCAGCCACCAACGCCACCCAGGACACACCTCCAGGGGGAGGGTCAGCAGGCCGAGGTGCTCAGGAGCGGCCGTGTGGTCAGGTGGGCTTCGGCCAATCCAGGGAGTCTGCCCGCCAGCCTGTCTGGCCTCCCTGGGAGGTTGGTTCCGGCCAAAGTGCACGCCCGGAATGACTTAAGTCTCCAAAGTGGATAGGCCACTTACAGCCTTAAGGCCTCCTCCTGAGTGTCCTGAGTGTTCTCACGTGTCCACAGCGTGTGGCAGGGTCCAGGTAAGGGGTTCATCTCGAGAGCACTGCCGGCCCTTGGCCCTGTGTCCTGTGTCCCTCCCAGGGAGGCCGCGCCTCTGACTTCTGGCCTCCACCGGACACTAGATACCGAGCACAGGGGCGCTGGGGCCGCCTGACTCAAAATAAAAGCCAACAAGATGCTATTCAGTGGGGGTTCCTATCAGGCAAATGCCCCGGAGTGAGGTGCCTTGGGGGAGGCGGCAGGAGGCCGGGGACGCAACTCAGGTGGCTCTCTGGCTGTCCGGCCTCCAGGCTGCCACCCACGGGCACCTGAGTCCCGGCCCACCAACAGGCCCTCCTGCCAGTGCCCAGGCCACAGACATCGTCCAGGAGAGAGGGAGCTCCACCCTCCATGCCCTCCCAGTGTGGCCTTCACGGGCCGTCTGCTTGTGCCTCGGGGGCCTGGGCCTGGGTCCTGGGACCTGACTGGAGAGGGAGTTGCCACCCTTCTGAGGTCATATCTGCTGACCGGAAATCCCAGCCACTGCGTGTTTCTGGTGAGTGAGCTCCGCCGATCAGGCGGGCAGTGTCCACTGGCTCTGGCCTCGCCCCGTGGTGGCCTCCCTCACTCGGTCAGGGGTTCACTGCGGTGTCGCAGGCCCCCATCCTGCTCTGCGGAGCGCCCTGAGCCGGAAACCCTGAGAAAGGGTCCCAGGTCTGTGCCTCCGGGAGGTGGGCCCTGAGCTGTCCTGTGTCTGAGAGCGTGGGACTGGGGCAGTCGTCCCCCCAGCAGCGAAGTGCCCCACAAGGGTGCTGAGGACCGTGGTGGGGGCTTGCAGTTTCTGGACTGAAGCTGTGGGCCTGGATTCCAGCTCTCAGAGACCGCACCTGTGGGGGACACAGCTGTGGGGATTAGTGGCACCGAGTCCTGGCAGTGGGAGTGGAGGGGCAGCAGAGGAGGACAGCTGAGGGCCTCCGGCCGGCGGGCTGGACCTGCGGAGGGAATGTGGAGGGTAGCGGGGTCCCGGACAGCGGAAGCATGGCTGTGAGTCCAGCCATGGATGTGCTGGAGTGTAAGCAGAGGGGCACCAACGCCGTCTGGGGCCGGGTCCGTTGGGAGCGTGCAGGCTGGTGGCACTGACCACACTGCCCGATTGGCCGAGGCCAGGCCCGTCCCGGGGCCCCTCTCTTTCACAGAAAGGCTCTTGGACGTCAGCAGACTCGGGGCATTTATGAAACAATCCGCCCACGGCTCCCCTCTGTGGAAACTCCGGGTCAGACCCCTCAGAGCCCTGCTGGCCCTTCCCAAGGTGGGCACGGGGCCAGAGGTGGGCACCAGGGCCTGCCGAGCCCCCGGGGTGATGCTGGCCCCGTCTGCAGGACCTCTGGCCTGCACAGCATACTTCAGTGTTGTCCAGGGCTGAGCTCGCACGCACGCACGCCTCCCCTGTCAACAGGAAGGCCGCCCGAGGGGCGGGAGGCTGGCTGTCCAGCCCTCTGGTCTCTGGGGTTTCAATACGGTTTCGTTATTATCCAGGAGGACAATTACCGTTGAAAAGGCTGCTTCTTCCCACACCCCGAGAAGGGGCCATGGCAGGGGCGGGGCTTCATGGGGGAGCAGCCCGGCGGCGGCGGGAGGCAGGAGTGGGGGCTTCATCCTGGTTCCCGCCGGGGGGTGAGGTGGGCATCATGTTTGCAGAGGTGCTGGCGCTGGCCCTGCCTGGAGTGTGGCGCGGGCGCTGTGAGGTCTCTGGGGGCCAGCGGGCCCTGTGCTGGAGCACAGGCTGGTCCTCCTCTCACTGTCGGCTTAGGGGTCAGGGCGTATTTCCGAGTGACCCCGGCAACCCCTTGTGTTCACTCCTGGAATGTCTTCTCGGTCCCTTGACCCCACAGGAGGCAGAGCTGGGTCCAGCTGACTCTGTGTTGCCTCAGAGGGTCCTCAGTGTGTGACGGGAAGGACAGCCTGCCCAGACATGAGGGGACACAGAGAACCCGCCTCGGGCCCCGGGCGCCCCCAGAAGCAGTGTCCTGTTGTTCAGGGTCCGGCCCCCTGGTGCACTGGCCTCGAGGGCAGCCCCTCTGCCCAGCTCCGCCTGCAGGTCCAGCTGGGCCAGGACTGGAGACCACGGGGGGCCAGGAGGGGCTCGGCTGGGGCGGGCTGGGTTGGGGGACACCACAGTGGCCCCACCGGGCCTGGAGCCAGCGGCTGCGCTCTCAGTGGCCAGTTGGAGGCAGGAACGGAGCCCCGTCTTGCATGGGTCATCGCGGCGCTGGCCGTGCTGGTGCTCGAGCAGGTTTCAGGGAAGGAAGGCAGGTGGCAGTGCCCCCACGGCGTCCTGGCTCACAGCCCTGGGCTGTAGGGAGTCCTCAGTCCCCCAGGCCTCGGCCACACAGCACCGCCACAGGCGGCCACGTCGAGAGGACATCTTGTGTTACCCTGAGCCCGGTGTCGCCTGGGTCACCTGTCCGATTTGGGGGCAGGAAGCAACGCAGCGGCAGGAGTTAGCTGAATGCCTTGCCTGCACTGAGGGCCCCCGGGCGTCAGCTGGGCCGGGAAGAGCATGTGAGCAGGTCCAGGCCCCAGGGTTCCGGTGCCGGAGGGCCGGGGGCTGGAGGCTGGGCCCCTCACTGCCTGGACCCCTCTGCCCGCTGGGGCCCCAACCCGGCCAGTCACTGTTGACACACTCAGGACAGAGGCCTCGGGGACCAGCCTTAGGACACCGGGACCTGGACCCCGGCCTCCGGGACCGAGAACAGGCTGCGTGACCACCCCCACCGCGGTGTGCGTCCCGGTGTCACAGGCACAAAGACAGTCGTCCTCACACATTCTCCTTTGCAGTCATTTCCTCCCGAGCAGGCTGACGAGACGTCCCGTTCTAGTGCCTTCTCCGTGAGCCCGTGCCCAGAGGAGCCCGTCTGGGAACCGTGCGGCCAGAGAACCTTCCTCGGGAACCTGCATTTCATTTAAGTCGGATTTTCATCCAGCAGTTTCTGCCAGGCGGCCCCAGAGCAGCCCACTCATGAGGGAGTCGCGGGCCCGCTGGGGTGTCCGTGTGCCCTGCTCCTGTCAGGCTCTGCGGGGCCCCCGTGGCGGGACAGGCGGTGACTGAAAGTTGCTGCTGGCTGCGGCAGAAACACCGTTGCTTCCCGCACTGCTGTCAACCTGAGGTCTTCACCGGCCCCAGTGGCTGCTCCACAGCAGCGTCTTCCCGGCCCAGCGCATGCGGGGCCCACGGGCTCAGCACTGAGGATGGGAGGGTGAGTGGACTGCGGCCGCTGGCGTCCGGCGGACATCTAATGGAGCTGGGGCTCTCGGGCCTCTGTCCCCGTTGCCAGGCCTGGTCCCCATCAGTGCACAGTGGCCGTGGCGTGAACTGCTGGCTGAGCCCCAGCGCCCCCAGAGAGCCGCCCTGCCTCCCCATCCCCTCCCAGTCTGGGCCCCACAAAGCGTGTGTTTCAGTGGGGGCTGCCTTCACGGGGTCATCCCAGAGGGCAGAGGGCTGCGCAGGCAGTGGGAAGGTCGCAGACTTTACCGCTGGCCTGTTGGTGGCACTTGGCTCCAGGCATCAGCATGGATGTGGCCCTGTGACCAGCAGCCTCCCAGGCTGGCCGTATGCCAGCACCTCTGACTCAGGACCGAGGCTGTTGTTAGGAGGAGGTGGGCTGCAGTCAGGGCTGGGCAAGGTCAGACTGGCCGCTGGGTAGAATGAACCCAGTGACCCAGAGGCAACCCTCAGGAGCTGTGGGGTGGGCCTGGGGCCTAGAAGGTGGGGGCACCAGGGCACTGCTCCCTCCCCGACTCTGTGGGCAGTTTGAGAGAAACAGGCTTGACCCGGGGTCCCTCATGCTGGTTACTTCCTAGGGCCTGGGAACGTTGTCTCAACATTAGATTCCTCAGAGCCCTTGTGGGGAAAGCCTGGGGATTCCAACCCTCCTGATACAACAGCCCTAGCCCGACCCCTATTCCTAACATGGCCCTAACTGGGCCTATAGTAGAAAGACCTGACCCTGACCCTGACCCTGACCCTAACCACTAAACCTTAACCCTAACCCTAACCCCAACCCTAACCCCTAACCCTTAACCCCTAAACCCTAACCTTAACCTTAACCCTAACCCCTAACGCTTAACCCTAACATTAACCCTTAATCCTTAACCCTAACCCTAACCCTAACCCTAACCCTAACCCTAACCCTAACGCTAACCCTGCCCCTGCCCTGACCCCCGGTCCCTCCTCCTGTCTTCGTGCTGGCCCCTGCCTGCTGCGGGCTGGCCCCGCGGCCGGCTCCCTGGTGCGGCCTTCCTGCTCGGGCCCCTGGCCGACAGCTGCCTGTGGGGCGCTCCCGCTGGCTGTCTGGACCTCTAAGGCAAGACCGTCCCGTGCTGGCGGCCAGCGCCCCCTTCCTGGCCAGGCGGGTGGGCAGGTCGGGGAGGGTCCTCGTGCTCACAGGCCTCAGGTCGGCTGGCGTCCTGCAGCCAGCTGCGCCCATCGTGACAGGCCACTGACACGGGCCGCGAGTTAGCTAGGTGGACGCTGGCCTGTTTCTGTCCTGGCGGGCTGCGGCCAGAGCAGGGGCGCTGGGAAGGGAGCAGAAGGTGCCCGAGGGGCTCGCGGGGCACGGGTCGTGGGAGGCGGCCGAGGGGGGGAGCGAGCTCACGGTCCAGGCCAGGGTGTGCTGGGCGTGGCGTCAGGCCTTATCAGCTGCTGACCCGGGGGCCGCAGGCCCTTCTGATTGTGAGGTTGTTGAAAGTCTGCAAAGGAAGAACATGAAGTCACACTGCCGAAAACAATAGCTGCCGGAAGGCAGGCTTGTCCCCAGATCACACACTCGGGACCGTTGCTGCCTGACGGCTCCTGCCCTCCCCCGCAGCGGCCCCCAGAGAGCCGCCCAGCCGCCCGTGCCCAGTCAGGCCTGTCTGCGCCCCCGAGGACACTGGTGACTTCAGAGTGGCCCGGAAGCCAGCCGGCCGGTGTGCGTGCGCCCCCCCGCCCCCTGCACGTGGTGCCCCAGCAGCCAGGGGCCCTGGACTGCGCCTGGCGGAGCAGTGTGTTCCCTGTCCGTGTCACCGTCTGTCTTCTGTCGTTCCCCAGCCACTGTCCACCCGCTTATCTATTAGAGCCTCTCTGCCATCCATCACCCATCGTCCGTGTGTGTCTATATATCACCTGCCCATCCCCCCGTCACCTTCCTGTGTCACCCGTCCGTCAGTCTGTCCATCACTGGCCTACTCTCCATCCCTCTCTCCCCTCCCCCCGCCATGGACTCTGTCTCTCTGGGGAACTCTGATGACACACACCTACCTTTTTTCAGTGGCCCCGTTAATGTGAACCCCCATTCCTCCAGGTCACCCACCCCGTGCAACTGTCACTTCCAGACACCCTGCTTCTGGGCAGGAGACAGCGAAGGGGTCAACTTGGCCTCTGTGTCAGAGCCGGCTCCCCTGGGGTCCGGTGGGGCTTCACTGTCCGGGGACACCTCTGGGGGCAGGATTGGGTTGGAACTTGGGTCATAGCTGCCCCTGTGACCTCCCCACAGCCCTCCCCATCTCCCTGCCCCGTCCTGTCCCAACCGCCTCCTTCCTGTGTGTGTCCTCCCTCGTATCTGAGCCTCCTTAAATGTAAACGCAGCCATGCCACTTGGGATCCTGGCGGGGGGCTGGGGGGAGTGCTACCAGGGACCACCCCGCAGGGAATCGGAACTTGCCCCTTGGAAAGAAGGCAGGAGAGAGGCCTGGGCGGAGGCGGCCAGGGGCCGCTCTGGCCCCAGCTACCCCAGGCCTCCCATGGGGCAGCCTGCCTCTGGGCCAGTCAGGCCACCTGTCCTCTCTGCCTTTTGTTCACAGCGATCAAAGGTTAAGAGTTCAAAGTTACATTCCTTATCACATTTTTCAGGGTTGAGTAAGGCCTGGAAAGTCAGCCGCAGGAGTCTGCATTCCCTCGGGGGGTGTACAGACGCCTTTCCTAGCCGCAGTGCTCTTTTGTCAGGGGCGGGGACGCTGTCTGCTGGAGCAGTCACCTGTGACGTCTGAACGGACAGCCAGATGTCAGCGTTTGCGGGAGCGCCAGTCCGTTGTTCTTCTCTCTTCTGCTGACGTGACTGGGGAAGGCAACCTGCCCGAGCTTCTGAGGGACGTGGCTGCAGACCCGCTGGGGCTCAGCTCAGGGGGCGTCTGGCCTCCAGGAAAAACCAACAGACCAGCAGAAACCAGGACGAAATGTGTGCAGGAAAGAGGCCAAGGACTAATAGCCTCAATCCAGAAAGGGACAGCCTTGGGTTCCCCACAAAGGGGTCTGTGGCTCCGTCACCCATCACAGCTCCCAGAAACCACCTCCTCTCCCACCCTTTGTCCATGTCACCTCTGCGGGCCACGACCCTGGCCAGAGACAGGCCGCATGGGCAGCCGCTGGAGGCGTGGGGGGTGGTGGGGTGGGCCGCGCAGGACAGAGCCAGGCCCGGCCCGGAGCAGACGCGGGTGCAGAGGCGGCGGAGAGGCAGGCAGCTGAGCACGGACCAGCGCCGGGACCGCTCGCTCCATGACCTCAGCCTCTGCCGCTGAGCCTGGAGCCTCGAGGTGCATTTCTGTCACTGACGGCCACGGACACCTTGCCTGAGGCCCGCGACTGGGAAGCGGGGAGCAGGGAGGACTCAGCCGTCCAGCAAGAGCACACAGCTCGCCTGCAGGAAGCGATGATGAGTGGGGACCTCGGAGACGACGTGAAACATGTCCAGGTTGTTATGAGGGGATCGATCATTCCCCGCAAAGCGAAAGCTGCCGCTCCAGAGGCTCGGAACGGGGCCTTATGGGAATGGGGTGCCGGCGGGGGTGATGGGTGAAGATGGGGTCCTCTCGGACAGTATCCTCGTGAGAAGAGACGGGTGGGGGCAGGACGAGGACAGCCCTGCGGCGATGGAGGCAGGGACTGGACAGACGGATGCCCGGCAGCAGGCGGCAGGTCCTCCCTGGGACGCTGCAGAGAGAAAAGGCGGACCTGGAGCCTCCAGCGGTGACACTGAGCCGCGCGGGTTGCTGACGCGGACGCTGCTGCTGCCACGAGCGGACTTTCCCTGCAGCAGGAGCCCGGGGTCCGGCAGACGTGTGCAGGGCTCGCAGCTTCCAGGCCTCGGTGGGAAGACGCGTGTCACTTGGCGCGCAGAGGTCGGACACGGTGCTCTCGGCAACACTGTTATCGCACGTCCAGGGAGAAAGGTCAGACACCTGGAAGTCTAAGCGATGTTGGACGTACGGAGCTGAGTCCCGGAAGTGAACGAGGACCCGTGACGTGCCTGGGCCTCCGCGAGGCGCGTGGCCGTCAGAGACAGAAACGCACCTCGAGGCTCAAGGGCGAAGGCTGGGGTTTAGGGAACGAGCGGTCCCGGCGCTGGCCCCCTGCTCTCTGCAAATGGGAAAGAAGATGTGAGCGGATCCCTAGTTAGTTTGGAGGATCTGCTGCATGTGCGAGGGAACCGGCAAGTCCCCCGAAGCCATGGTGCTGCACTCGGGGGTTGAGCCGTGGGCGCCCTTCCTTCTGCTGCTGCTGCTTCCCACCGAGTCTTCTTCGTCTCACACGTTTGTCCTGTAACAGCCAGACACTCCCTCTCACGGTCAGGAAAGCGGCTGCGACGCCAGGTTACTGAGTGTTATTAAGTTTGGTGGGCGCCCCTGTGGAAGCGGTGGTCCTTCCTCGACAGCCGGGGCGGGATGCACTCAGAGCCCCCGTCGAGGGTGCCCACGGGCCGCTTCGGGGCGAGGAAGTCGGGGCGGGGCCGGCACGGTGCCAGCCTCGCCTCCTGGAGCCCCAGCCCTCATGCCCCTCCCGTGCCCTCCGCTCGGTCGTTCCTTCTTCCGCCTGTCCCGTCAGTGGTCGCTGCAGTCCGCACAGGTGGTCGGCACAGCCCTAAGGTCTGACTTCAGCTGCAGCTCATAGCAGGCGGAGTTAGGAGGAGGATGGCGGTGTGGGGGGCAGTGGGGCACAGGCCGCCTCCAGAGCAGCAGCAGGCCCACTGCACCGCCTGGGACGGACGTGCCTTCTGACGGAGTCCCCAGCCCGGTGCCCATCTTGCCAGCACCTCCCCAGCCTGCAGCCTCTCCTCTGGATGGGGCGGGGGCGTGGGTGGGGGGTCTGCGCCCAGGCACCCAGCTGCCAGGGGTGAGCTCCATGTCAAGGGACGGCTGGGACCACGGCCCATCAAAGGGACAAAGGATCAAGGGCCAAAGGTCAAAGGGCCAAAGAGCCAGGCAGACACGAGCCTCTCCTCACGTCCCCTCGCAGGCCTGTGTGTACCCAGCCTCCCGCCGGTCAGTGACAGAAGCCTGGCCAGGGAGGGGTTGGTGCTCCCAGGCGGTCAGACCTGACCACGTGGCCTGAGTGTGGCCCGCGGGCTCGGTGCTGCCCCAGCGGGGATGCAGGTGGGCAGTCCGACCTCGCCGACCTCACCTGGTCCCGTGAGGTTGGGGTCCCCTGCCGCCTCGTGTCCAGGGTGGTTGTCCTTTCATGGGGGTTGTCATAAGTCACTCACAGTCCTCATAGCCGTGGGGGGCCCCCACTGCCTGGATGAGCTGCCTCCCCAGGGCGGTGGGGACCCCAGGGTGGTGGCGGCCGGCCACGGTGCAGTGAGGCCGTGCCCGAGAGCCCGTGAGGGCACGCAATGCTTGGCTGGACACTCGTCCACAGGCGCCTGAGTCTCGGATGGCGTCTTTGCCTGATGATGTAAGTCCCTGTGTTTTCTTTTTAGACAAACAGCATCGACCAGACCCCGTACCGTGGACACCAGGCCAGACAGCTTGGGAGCGTTGCTGCGGGCTGTGAGGAAGAGCCCACTGCGGGCTAGTGCCCGTCACCCTGGTCACCGGGGGTGAGAACCCTCTGTGGGCCCCTCCTGCTGCAGCCTCCAGGGACCACCCCCTGGGGCCATGAGGTCTGAGCTGGGGTCCCCGCAGGCTCCAGTCTTCCACGGACACCCCGAATGCTTCTCCGGGGACGCGGTCCGAGGGTCAGCAGCCCCAGGGTGTCGGCGTAGGGCTGACAGGAGGGCGCAGGGCGAAGCAAGGACACCAGGCGTTCTGGTGACGGCTGAATGACGGGCGACATCGCGCACATGCTGTCGCGGGTGCCCGGGGCACGCCGAGGACAGCTTTCAGACGGAGGGAATGTCAGCGAGCCGTGACAGCCTCGCGCGTCCCTGTCTTTGTCTCTGCACGACCCTGTACTGTAAAATCCCTATGGGCCGTTTCGATGGTGCTGCTGAGGGACCGCACTGGCCGTGGGGGGGACGGGGCCACCCAGGTGCCACAGAGAGAGCAGCGTCTGCCCGCAGAGCTCCCGAGAAGTGTCCCCACACCCCTTCCCAACGTCGGGGCGAGCACGCTGCCTGTCCCACCCGTCTGCCGCCCCGGCCCCTCCATCACTCTCACCTGGCAGCACCCGGTGCCCAGGCCACACCCGGCCTTGTTCAGACACTTCGGAGAAGAGGCCAGGCCGCTGGCAGTGCTGAGCTGCTCCCCTCATCCATCCACGCTCCTCCGCTGCCCTTCTGTCCCTGGTCCAGATCCTTCCTCCCGGCGCCCCGGGCCTAGGCGCTGTCCACACCCTCCTCCCCATCCATGCCGGGCTCTCCCAGGCCAGACAGGGTCCCTCCCCTCCCGCTTGTCATGTCTCTCGTCCTAGGTGGCAGCTGGAGGCCTGCTCTCCCTGTGGTGCTCGCTCCCCACGTGCAGTGCTGCGTGGTCTCGGGCACCTGCTGGGGCACTGCTGGACCGTCCCGTCCCTCCCCGCTGTGTCCTACCAGCCTCTCTGTGGTCACCACCCGAGCCGGACACAGGCCACCTTTGACCTGTCACTCACACTGCAGCTCGGGGCGCTTCTTGAATGAGTGGCCGGTGAGACCCCGGGAGCCCTGGACGAGAGCCAGCATCCCAGCTCCCAGAGGGAGCGTGAATCTGGGACGTGGCCACACCAGGCTCAAGCCCTGTGCCCTTGCCGCACGCGGTCGGCCCCGCGGCTCCCGCCCCGCCCCTCGGAGGCACTCGCAGCGTCTCCCTTCGCAGTGTCTGCCCGTTGGCAGAGCCTCCATCCAGAGTGGGCTCCGGGGACACGACCGGGACGAGGGCCACTGCCGGGTTCCCGATGCTGCTTTGCTGGTGCCTGCCGCTCCCCGATGATCTCTGGCTGCCGGCCCCCGTGTCCAGACCCCGAGAACAGTCACAGCTGCTGACTCACGCACGCGCCCTAAGGCCCCTTGGCCCTCAGGCTCGAGCGCAAACCCACAGCCCGGCCAGCGCCCCCACTGTGACCGCGCGGCCCTGGCCTGGAGCCGAGGACACACGTTGGGAGGGCCGGCCGTGCTCACAAAGCCCAGGGTGTCGGGCTGCCACTGGCCGGGCCCTGCGGTCCCACATCCAGGACGCAGACTCCTCTCCCACCTCCGGAGGGCTGGGCAGAGGGGTGTGAACGGGCACCGGGAGCAGAAGGCACTGGTGGTGAAGGCAGGTGTCTCCAGGGGCCGTTCCCCTGCACTTCGAGCGTACCTGCGCGCACCTGTGAGCAGCCAGCTGGCTAGTTAGGGTGAATGCCTCTCCCACCTGCCAGGCCAGGGCAGCGCACACTTGTCAGGCTCTGCAGGTGACAGAGAAACCATGTCCTCCCGCCACCCAGCCGAGCACGCTGCAGGGGGAAATCTTATTTCTAACACCTGAAATCACCGGGCAATGCCTCACACATGTACACAACACACAGAAAGACACGTGCACATGTCACACATGTGCACACCTACAGCGCTCACACGCCCGCAGCACTTGCCTCACAGGTGCTGTCCCGCCCGCGGTTCCGGAGGGCAGTGCCCGTGGAGATGCGCGGTCACGGCCGCCCTGAGGCCTGCGTGGCAGCCATGCCGAGCAGCGTGGGCCCTGCCTGATGACGGGTCCAGTGTCCAGCCCTAGAAGGACAGAGTGGACCCTGCAAGCGCCGCCATGACAGGCGGCTAAGAAACGCCCTTAGCAAGAAGGACTCTCCGAGGTCTGTGGAGAGAGATGCAGAAAATACATGCAAGGAGAATGGTTTCGCGGTCCTGTCGCCGGGGGAACGCTCAGCGGCGACGCGTCCACGACGACGCGCGTCAGCATGCCTTTCTCAGGCTGTGTGTGCACCGCGGGCCAGGCCGGAAGAGCCTGCCCCGACGGGCACAGTCCCCAGGGCCAGGGCAGACACCAGCAGATGCAGGAGCGTCCCCGCAGCTCACCCACAGGTGGGGGCGGGAGCCCAGGCAGCTGGCGGCCCGCTGTGTGCCCCCTCGTCCGTCCCGCCTCTGCAGGGGCTGCAGGCCAGCGTGGGGTCGCAGGAGGCCCACCAGGGAAGGCCTGGGCCTGCGAGACTCCAGTGGGCGGCGGGTGTCTGGTGAGTGGAGGGAGTGGTGCAGCCTGCTTGGCGCTCCGAGGGACAAGGGGGTGTCAGGACCCCCAAAGGGACATCAGCAGCTGAAAACTTCAGCTGGAAGGAAGGAAGAGCACCCCTCCCTGGGTGGAGCTCTGGTGCAGCGAGGAGGCTGACAAGGGGACCTGGAGGGCGAATGTCCCTGAAAGCCTTTCCACACGCTTGCCCCGCGCACAGGGCCACTGAGAGGGACCCTGGCCAGGCTGCCTCGCCCAACAGCTGCCCACACACTCCAGAGACAGGCTCAGCCCGGCAGGCGGGTGCCCGGCGCCCGTGCGGCTCTGGACGCCACGGCACTGGGCAGCAAGAGTAAGCAAATCCAGGGCGGCAATGTCCACTCCTGCCCAGGGGCCAAGTCCTGTCCCGCTGACCCCTCCACTCTCCAGGGCAGGGTCCTTGGTGTGGACACAGCACCGGGCTGGGGTCACGGCCCCTGTGGAAGGAACGGTCGGCTCCTCCATCACCGAGGACTGCGTCACCAGTTGGAACCAAGGGCAGAGTCCGCAGGAGAGCCTCGCAGGCCGGCCAGTGTGGGCCGTCCCTCCAGGGGCGTGCTAGGCGCTGCTGGCGGAACCAGCTCCCGTCCACCCCGCAGGGCGGGTGTTGCCCGCTCAGCTGGTCATGGCTCAGAAACAGGTGCGGTGAGTGTGCGGCCTGTGCTGTGCGCAGTGTGAGCACGGGTTGTGGTGCGTCGCGGGCGTGGCGTGCGGGTCCACTCAGCTGCCCCTGGTAGCCCCTCTGCCCCTCCGGTCTGTGCCTTCTCCCCAGCTCCCTGGGGAGGCACTTCCGACAGTAACTTGCAGGCCTCTGGAACCTCTACCAGAAAACCGGGACCCTGCAGTCGGTGTCCAAGGGGGACGCAGGGTCCGCTGCGCTGCACTCGGAAGGTTGCGGCCCTAGAAGCCAGACTTCCCGGAGGCTGTGAGAACCGCTTGCGCCCCAGCCACCTGAGACCAGCCGCGTGCAGCGTCCGCAGCGCCCGGTAGGGGGCGCGGCGCGGCGCGGGCGGGCGGGCCCGGGCGGCCAGGGGCACCGGAGCCCCTGACGTCACCGGCCCGCGGTTGCCGGGGCGACGGCCTCATCAGCGCGCGCGTCAGAGACGCCGGTCTCTGGGCAACCGCCCGACCTCCCGTTCTCGCTCTGCCTGGCGCTCCGCCGCGCGTCGCTCTGGCGTCAAAGCGACGTCAATGGGGCAGCAGGACCCGGCGGCGGCGGGGCGGGGCGGGGCGGCCGGGGGCGGGGCGGGGCGGGGCGGGCCGGGGCGCGTGGGGCCGGAGAGCGCGCCGCGCGGGCCTCGGAGCTGACATGCGGCGCGGCCCGAACGGCAGGCTCCGGAGCAGCGCGCGCGGACGAGCGGGCGGCGGCGTCCACGGGAGGAGCGGCGGCCTGGCCTTGGCGCCCCGAGGGCGGGGGAGGTGAGGCGCCGGCGGCTGCTCGATCGGGGCGCGGGGCGCGGGTCCCGGGCGGCCACGCAGGGGCGCGCGCGGGGGTCGTGGACGTGGACGCCGCCGGAGCCCTTTGTTGCTGGCGGTCGGAGTGGGCGGAGAGGGCCGGGTGGGAGCGGGCACTCGTCCTGCGGGGCCGGGGACGGGCACAGGCACCGGGCCGGGGCCGGGGCCGGGGATGGGGACTGGGATGAGGACGGGCACAGGCTCCGGGACGGGGACGGAGACGGGCACGGGCTCCGGGCCGGGGCCGGGACGGGGACGGAGACGGGACAGGGGCGGGCACCGGGACGGGGACGGGCACCGGGAATGGGGACGGGGACGGGCACGGGCACCGGGAGGGGACGGGCATCCGGACGGAGACGGTCACCGGGACGGGGACGGGGACGGGGACGGGGACGGGGCCGGGGACCGGGATGGGGACAGGGACGGACACCGGGACAGGGACGGGACTGGAGACGGGCACGGGCACCGCGAGGGGACGGGACCGGGACGGGGACGGGCATCGGGACGGAGACCGGCACCGGGACGGGGACGGGGCAGGAGTCGGAGTTCGAGGCGTGGGGACAGCGTCGCGTCCAGCCCGGCGGACGGCTGGGGGCGGCCGTGGGGCGCGCGCGGCGCCCCCGGGCTGACGGGGTCCGCGCGGCTGGAGTGGAGCCAACGTCGGGCGGTGGCGCCGGTCTCCACGTGTGGCTTAGGGCCGGGTCTGGGAGCGGGTCTGCGCGCCCCGCGGACCTCGTGGGCCCGGGGTTCGGGTAGAGCCGAGCGCGGGCGGCGGGGCGCGGGCGTGAGAGCCGGGCTGGCCCTGCGGCCGGAGCGGACCGACCCGGGTGCTGGGTGCGTGTGGGAGCGAGTCTCCAGGTTCGCTGGAGGCCGCCGCGGGCCGCGGGTGCAGGCGCCCCGACAGTTCTAGGGCCGGGCAGTGCGAGGGGAGCCGACCACGGGCAGCGCGGGGCGGGTCTGCTTATGGTCCGCGGGTCCTAGGGCACCCGGGTCGGCGAGCCAGCCACGGGCCTGCGTGGGGCCTGCGTGGGAGTGTCAGCTTGCCCGCTGGGGCTGGGGGTTCTGAGCGGCTGTGGGGTGCAGCGACAGCTGGCCGACCTGTGAGCCGCGGGTTTGTGGCGGGGGGACCGGGCAGGGCCCGTGGTCTGGCTTTGGATGGCAGCCCGGAGTCCAGGGTCAGACAGAGCCTGGCGCAGGTGGGTTTGGGGGTGCAGGTCCCAGTCTCGGGTTTGGGGTGGGATGGGGGTGCAGTGGGGTGGAGTTGCTGGTGGGTTTACGGGTGCAGGTCCTGGTGGGGTGGGTTTGGGCTGGGGTTCCCTGTGGGGACATGACCTGGGTGGACCCACTGAGCGCTCTTCCCTGCAGGTGCTGCCTGGAGCCATGGTGATCATGGCGACCTTCGGCGTCGCCCCGGCGGGCCAGGGCCCACAGAAGCCTCTCCGGGTGGGCTTCTATGACATCGAGCGCACCCTGGGCAAAGGCAACTTTGCGGTGGTGAAGCTGGCCCGGCACCGAGTCACCAAAACCCAGGTGCGTGGGGCGGGGTGCCTGGCCACCGCGCCTCCCCCGTCTCCTTCCCGTCTACAGGCTGGCAGGCGCGGTTCCCTAAAGGAAAAATGCTCTGCAGGGAGTTTCTCCCCAAACTTGTGCAAATTTTCGGGGAAAGCAAAGAGGGTGGCGTCCAAAATAACCCGGAGTGCGGAGTCCCGGGGCCTGTAAAGTGAGCCTCCAGAGGCTTGAGATATTTATTTAACTTTGACTATTTTAAGTAACATGAACGGTTACTTGGGTTATTTTTTTCCCCTAACTTTTGGCGACCTTTTGGGGACATAAAGTGTTTTTGAAATTAACCTGTAAAAAATGAAATGTGTAAATCAGGTTAAGGAAGAATGCTTTGTTTAGTTTTTTAAGCGAGATATTTTCTCATTTTTTTAATCTGTAGGTTGCAATCAAAATAATCGATAAAACACGACTGGATTCTAGTAATTTGGAGAAAATCTATCGTGAGGTTCAAATCATGAAGCTTCTGAACCATCCTCACATCATAAAGCTTTATCAGGTGAGGACTGGCTCACTTTTCACTGTTAACTCTGGCAAGTGTGTTGTTTTTTATTTTCAGCCGTCTGGGCTGTACTGCGTGAAGGCTGCGCTTTCGGGTGTGTGTGGAGTCGGAGTTGGTGGTCTCGAGGTGGGCAGGTGGATCTTTTTGAGCAGGTGGACCTGTGTCCAGCCATTTTCCTGCTCTGTGGTGGTCACAGCGGTGCTTCATTAGCACTATATTTGTGTCGTGATCCATTCTAGTTGTCAATGCGCAGAGGGTTGATTGGTAGATTTTCTTTACTGTGAAACAGGCAGAGCTATGTATTGCCACAGCCAGGCCTTCCGTGCAAGACAAACCTGAGTGAAAGCGGACACGTCCATCTGGGCAGATAATTATTAAACTTTAAAACCAGCTGCTCTTCCCAGTTTCCATGAGCCTCTCTTTGCAAAGGCAGCGGGAGCACTTGTCCTCCCTGCGCACTCCCTCTGCCAGAAACAGAGATGAAACACCTTTTTCTTGCTGTGCGGAGACCAGGAGCCCGCCACTCAGTTGCGTGGGGAGCACACCCCTCCTGGGCCGCCTGTCGGTCTGTGTCGCCGCTTCGTTGTCACGTTAAAGCCACTAAAACACGTCTTTGGGAAAGAATTCAGTCTGGACAGTGTACAGGGCTTTCCGCTCTGCGGAGGTGACACCGGCGCCTCTGTCGGCAGAATAGGCTGCTGGCAGACATTCAGTGTGTCACCTGCAGTGCTGGGGCCACACTGTTCCAGCGACTGAAGCCCTGGAGTGTGAGCTCGGTGCAGGACGCCGTGTATGCATGTCCAAGGCCAGCTGCGCAGGGTCGGGGACAGAGACGTGACGCTGAACATGCCCTCAGGTGTGAAGGAGGACCTTCACTCCTGTGCTGGAATGACCGCGTCCTCAGCACCCCAGGCGCCCAGGGACGGTGCTCGTGTCACCCACACTCCGGTTTGTGCTTTGTTTCTGCTGCTCTTGTAAGTTGTGCTGCCAGATGAGACGTTTCCTCCGTGGTCGCTGGTGTCACGGCTTGAGAAACGTGTCCAGCCTGTTTCTGCAGGAGCCTCTGACTTTGCTGGAGGGACCCTTCCCTGTCCTGGTCCCTTGTTGTGGAGGGGCTGGGTGGGATGGCTGTTCTGTGGCGAGGCCTCCCGTTGCGCTGGGAGTGGGGATTCTGCGGGAGAGCAGCGCGTCCCTGGTTTCGAGGCCCGGGTCTGCTGTCCCTGAAGCGGGCCCAGGCCCCAGGGCCCGGCTCGGACACACCGCTCCTGGCTGAGTCTTGTTTCTGTTTTCTTTAAACTCACGCATGCCCGCTTTTCTTTCCCGTCTTGTCTTGGAAGCAGAAGGCGCGGACACCGCTGTGACGGCGTCCCGGAGAGGCGCGGCCTGCAGGTGTCCGTGCAGGGCTGTTTCAGAGGGAGAGTGCTGTGTGGGACCTAGAAGTAACCTCTTTCTATGGGAATATAATCTCTCTCGCCCTCCGGAATGTTTAAAAGTACACGGCTTCTTTCAGCAGCAGAGCCTGGGCGTTTATTTTTGTTTCTCGGTGAGCGCTGTGCGAGCTCGCAAATGTTTCCGTCGGGTGGGGCGCCCAGTAGGCAAGCCTCTGAGGTGTGTTTGACACTGGTGCTGACACGCGAGTGTCTGCACTGGCCGGCCCGCTGCCGCGCCCCTGGCCCAGCCGGCTCCGCAGCCTGATGCTTCCAGGAGAGAGCCGAGCGGAGCCCCGCCTCTGAGCTCGAGCTCCGCCGCCAGGGGCCCGTGGGTGCGTGCGGCAGACAGTGCGGGGCTGATGGCCTTCGAGACACCACAGCCACGCCCGGCCGGGCAGCGGAGGACGCATTCGCTCTGGTGGTTTCGAATTCTTTTTCTGAATTGGAGCCCCCTTGAATCCTTATTGCAAAAGCGTTGCTGTCACGGCCTTTTGAAGACACCCAGGCTGCTGACCGCAGAGCAGGTGGCCGCTGACGGGCTTCGCGGGGTGACCGGCCTCCGGGATGCCCCGTCGTGCGGCCAACCCTAGGCCTTTCTCTTTTCAGGTTATGGAAACGAAGGACATGCTTTACATTGTCACTGAGTTTGCAAAAAATGGAGAAATGTTTGGTGAGTCTCCTTGTGCCGCCACCTGTGAACAGCCCGGCTGTGGGGCCCCCGCCGCGGACAGGCGCCTGGTGCAGGGAGGCCTGGACTCGGGGCCAGACGTCCGCTTTGTCGCCCTCAGACCACTTGACGTCCAACGGGCACCTCAGCGAGGACGAGGCCCGGAGAAAGTTCTGGCAGATCCTGTCGGCCGTGGATTACTGCCACTGTCACCACGTCGTCCACCGGGACCTCAAGACAGAGAACCTCCTGCTAGACGGAAACATGGACGTCAAACTGGCAGGCACGGCTGCACGCCAGGCAGGGGCTAGCGCCCGCCCCGGCCGCCCCTCACTGCCCGTCCCCGGCCGCCCCTCACCCCCGGCCCCCCTTCACCCCCCGGCCGCCCCTCATCGTGTTTCCTGGCCCTCAGATTTTGGATTTGGGAATTTCTACAAGTCCGGAGAGCGCCTGTCCACGTGGTGCGGGAGCCCGCCGTACGCAGCCCCCGAGGTCTTCGAGGGCAAGGAGTACGAAGGCCCCCAGCTGGACATCTGGGTAGGAGGGGCGGGCGGGGGGCGGCGGGCGGCGGGGCGGGCGGTGGGCGGCGGGAGGCGCGCGGCACTGACGCGTCTGTCCCCGCAGAGCCTCGGCGTCGTGCTCTACGTCCTCGTGTGCGGGTCGCTGCCCTTCGACGGGCCCAGCCTGCCGGCCCTGCGGCAGCGCGTGCTGGAGGGGCGCTTCCGCATCCCCTTCTTCATGTCCCGAGGTGGGTGACTTCAGAGGGAGGAGGAGGAACATGTTTCCCTAAGGGGCCCCCCCCCCCCCCCCCCGCTGCCCCGCGTCTGCTGCGCGTGAACTAGCCCCGCTGGGGTGTTTAGACGCCTCAGGGAGCCCCGCCCCGGCTGCCGCCCTGAGGGGTGACAACCGTGTGCCCGGCCCGGGCCCAGCTCCTCTGGGCGGCAGGTCTGGCCCCGGCTCAGGCCACCAGCCCCGCCTCCCGGGAGAGGCCCTGGTCCCTGCGCAGCGTGAAGGCGCCGCCCGCGCGGGGCTGGTGCGGGCCCTGGGGGCCAGCGCGCGTGCCGCCCCTGAGCGTGCCTCCCGCCGCAGACTGCGAGACGCTGATCCGCCGCATGCTGGTGGTGGACCCTGCCAAGCGCATCAGCATCGCCCAGATCCGCCAGCACCGCTGGATGCAGGCCGAGCCCGCCCTGCAGCTCCGCGCCGGCCCGCGCCTCTGCTGCAGCTCCGACCTGGGCGACTACGATGAGCAGGCGCTGGGCCTCATGCAGGCCCTCGGCGTGGACCGGCAGCGGACGGTGGAGGTGCGGCGCCCCGCAGCCCCGGGGGCGTGGCCAGGGGCGTGGTCAGGAGCTCGGCCGTCGCGGGACATGGAAGCCAGCTCCTGGGGGGCGTCCGGCTGGGAGTCACCGCCCAGCCCACCGCTCTGACCCTCTTCTCTGCCTCCAGTCGCTGCGGAACGGCAGCTACAACCACTTCGCTGCCATTTATTACCTCCTCCTGGAGCGGCTGCGGGAGCATCGGATCGCCCAGCCGGCGCCCCCACCCGGCCCCTCCGGGCCGCAGAGGCCGGGCAGCTCTGACCTCAGTGGCCTCCAGGTGAGGGCGCGCCGAGAGCCAGTGCTTCCCCTGCGCGGGCGTGTCTGAGGAAGGCTCCCCGGTGTCCCCAGCCATTCACGCCTGTGGTCGCACCCAGGGCTGCTGTAGGAGCGGGGCTGGTTGTTCCCTAACCGTCCCGGAGCCAGCCCTGAGGGCGCCTTGGGGTCACCCCACACACGGGCCTGGGAACGGAGCGTGGTCCCGGCCTGCTCGGCGAGCCGCCTGGTGGCTGCCCCGACTGCCGCCTGCCACCTGCCTGCAGCGCTGCTTCCCTGACATCTGCCCTCTGCTGCCCAGGTGACTCCGGACAGCTGCCCGGCAGAGGCCTTCCCAGCCGCCCTGCTGTGCCCGCAGCCTCAGCCCTGGGGGCAGTCTGTCCTGCAGACCGACATGGACTGTGACCACAGCTCGCTCCAGGTGAGTGAGCACCCAGGACATGGTGTAGGGCGGGCACTCCAGTGCGGCGAGGACCCCGTGTCTGCTGTGGCAGAGCCGGGGGTCACCGTCTGTGTCTGTCCTGCAGCCCTGGCTCTTCCCCCTGGACACCACCTGCCAGGCGGCGCTGCGGCCCCGGCCTGTCTCCCCCAGTGGCCTGCCGGATACAGCCACCAGTGAGGAGCTCCGGCCGGGCTGGACCCCACGGGAGGCCCTCACGCCCTTGCCGGGCAGCAGTGCCCGGCGCCACACCCTGGCCGAGGTCTCCAGCTGCTGCTCTGCCTGCGCCCTTCCGCGTGAGTGCCCGGGCGCTGCTGGGTGGCTCGGGGGAGAACCGCGGTGGGCGCACCGCTCTGCTCGCAGCCCCTCTGCTCCGCGTCCAGTGTCATCTCACTGGTCCTCACGGGTGGGTCTCGGCCCGCTGTGCAGGGACATCCGGTTCAGCACGGGCTGGACGCCCCGGTGCCAGGAGGGCACGTCCACCTCACAGGGCCGAGTCTGCCAGTCCGGTGGCCTCTGGATCCCCTAGACGCCCTGCCCCAGGGTGGAGGGCAGGGACGGGGAGGCCAGTACAGTGGTCTGCCCTGGTCAGCGTCTGGCCCAGGGAAGGCGTTGGAGGCCGCCCGTCCCCCAGGGCCACCGCGCCTGCGCCTGGGTGCATCTGGCCTCAGGGAGCGTGGGCCCCTCAGCAGCCGCACTCCTTCTGCAGGTGTCGTCATCTCCGTGGTGAGCCCTGCGGAGGGCACCAGCTCCGACAGCTGCCTGACCTCAGGGGATGGCCCAGTAGGGCTCGGCCGACGCCTGGCTGCTCAGGGCCTGGCGGGCCCCGGTTCCCCGCCGAGGCTGGGCTCCCCGCGCCTGGGCACTCAGTCCGCCACCCCGGTGCTGCAGGCCCAGGGGGCCCCGGGCGGGGCCGCCCTCCTCCCTGTCAGCTTCCAGGAAGGTCGGAGGGCGTCTGACACCTCTCTCACTCCAGGTGACTCTCTCTTGCCACCGGGCATGGGGTTTCTGCACCCGCCCCGGTCCCTGCCAAGAGGGGCACGCCCTCCGGGGGGCCTGTCATAGGACTGAAGGGTGTAGACCCTGGGGCTGAGGGTCGGGGCCAGCCCTGCGAACCCGTCGTTGCGTCTGCCCGGGCTGCCCTCCCCATGCCTCCCGACAGCCAGAGATCCCAGCAGCTGGGGCCAGCAGGGCGGAGCCAGGCTGGTCCTACGGTCGCCACATTGCCTTCTTCAGGGCTGAAGGCCTTCCGGCAGCAGCTGCGGAAGAGCACGCGAACCAAGGGGCTTCTGGGACTGAACAAGATCAAGGGGCTGGCCCGCCAGGTGTGTCCCCCGGCCTCCTCCAGCCGGGCCACACGGGGCGGCCTGAGCGCCCTGCCGCTGCCAGCACAGAGCCCGGGCCTGGCCGGCGGCCGAGAGGGCCGGAGCCTGCTGGAAGAGGTTCTCCAGCAGCAGAGGTACGCCCGCTTGGCACCAGCACCCAACCCTGGCGGTCACCACCGCGCGCTCTTATGTCCCCTGGCTGTTGAGCCCTGCTCCCTGGGATCCGATGGGCTCCCGCCTGGTGTGGGTCCTCCAGGTGGTGGCGGTCAGGTTGAGTTGGGGCCGGAGGGGTAGGGAGCGGAATGTCAGGCCTGGCCCAGAGCAGGGCGTGGGGCGGGACGTCAGGATCCCTCAGGGGCTCAGCGCGCGCTGGGTCTTCAGGCGTGGGGGGCATCAGCCTTGGCAGGCGGCGCCACTCGCCGGAGGAAAAGCCGTGGTGGTCTGACCTGTGTCCCGTGTCTTCCCAGGTTGCTCCAGTTACAGTACCACCCGCGCCCCCTGCCCAGCTGCCCGCAGGCGCCCCAGCCGCCCCCCGGACCCCTGGCCTGTGGCCCGTGTGACAGCCCGTGGGCGCCCCCGCTGCCCAGTGCCCTCCTCGCATCCAGACTCCATGAGGGCCTGGGGCTGGGGCCCGGGCCGCTGCTGCCGCCCCAGCTCCTACGAGCTGTGTCCCCGGTGGCATCGGCCGCCCAGCTCCTGGATGCGCACCTGCGCGTCAGCTCTCACGAGGGCTCCCTGCCCGCCGCCGCGCTGCCCGCCAGCTTTGAGCCTGTGGGGCTGCCGCCCGGGGACTGCGAAATGGAGGACCTGACGGCCAGTGCCCGGGGCACCTTCGTCCTGGTGCAGTGAGTACTACCCGCCGCCTCTGCGGCCCGTGGCTCCTTGGAAGCAATAACTTCAGAGGATGTGAAGACGGTTCGGGACTCAAGGCTGATGACTTTCTAGAAGCAAAAAGCAATACGTTCGGTGTTTGGGCTTTTTAGTTTATTTTTTGTTTCACTTTTCGTTGCACTGAGCAGCCGCAGCTCCGAGTTGAGTCGAGCAGGAAACTCCCAGAAGAAAATGATGGTCGAGGGCCCGTCGCTGGGGGGCGAGGGCTGGGAGAGGACAGCGCGGCGCCAGGCGGGCGGTGGGTCGCACCCGCTTTTCGTTATCGGCTCTCTGCTTCCTGCAGCGTTTGTGCTTCAGACGAAAACTGTGAATTTTCTGCTTGACGTGTCAGTTTGAAAGCTCTTGCAGCCGCCTGCAGATAACCTGCACATTCCTGGGATTCTCGCCCTGACCGCAGAGCCCGAGGACAGTTTCCTGTGAGCCGCCAGGTTTCATAACCCGCCCGCGAGGCTGCAGAGGGGCCGCTGCTGCGGGAAGGGCCTGGGGCCGCTGCCAGCCAGCACCAAGCAGCCGGAGGCCTGGTTCCAGGCTGCCCGTCCCGCCGCCACCGCACGCCAGGGCCAGGGAGGGCCTCGGCCGGGCCGGCACGGGGAGGTGGGTCAGGCCCCAGACCTGCAGGCTTTGGTCAAGGGGAGCGAAGCGAGGGTCCAGCGGCGTCCGCGCGCCTCCCTTTTCTAAGCAAACGGTGTACATGCGTATTCATAGCAGACGTGACAGACAGATGCACACTACTTATTTTTGATATTTTTATTACGCCTTTGTGTTCTGGTCGATGTGTCCTTCTGGTGACAAAGGCTAAGCAGGTCTTCGTGGCCCAGGGAGCGGGGCGCCCTGAACCTGGCAGGCAGACTCGGGTGGCCACCGGTCCGAGGCCTCTGCGGGTGAAAGGAAGCGGCCCACACTGCCCTGTGCCAGGCAGGCCGCCCTCCCAACCAGGTGCCTCGGCCCCCTCGGCCCTCACACCTCAGTGTTAGCGCAGCAGCCAGCCGGGTGGTGGGCATTTGTAAAAGCCAAAGACGGCGTGTTCCCGAGGGGAGGGGCCTGGGCTGTGGGCCGCCCTGCTGCTGCCGGTGCTGCTGCTGCTGCCGGTGCTGCTCTGCTGTTTTAGAGCCGGGACACAGTCCTCTCTGGCCTAGAGAAGCCACCGACGCCTCCTGCTGAGCTGCGCAGGGGGACACGGGGCGGAGCGGGCGTCGGGGCCCCTGCTCTGTGTCCTGACGCAAGTCGGCTCCGACTCGCCTCCCTTTTTAACTTTCTGTTCTCACGCCGGCGATCAAGGGCGTCAGCCCCCGACAAGCACTTTACCTTCCCGATGGCTTCTTCTCGTCCCGTACGTCGCGTCGCGTGTGTGCGTCCCGTCCCGGCGCCGGTCCGGCGACGCGCCGCGGGTGCGCTGCGCTGCACTTGGTGGGTTTTCCACACTGAACGAACTGGATGTTTTTTACGTTAACACGAGAAACGTATGCCAAACAGTGGATGTATGTTTTTTTATTTAATATTTAAATAAAACATTTGGGCAAAACCTCGACTCGCCCCTCGGCTCAGCTCTGTGGGCTCCCTTCCGGGTGCGCCCTCTGCCCGGGCCCTTCTCCACGTGCTCCGCCCGCTGTGTTCGGGGACCCCAGCTGTCCCACCTTCAGACACGGCTGCCGCAGGGGACACACGGCCCCTGTGACTCCCGGGCCGGTTTGTGGCGAAAGGTCCCAGGACCTCTTCAGACCTGCCATCGCGAAGCAGAAGGAAAACGGGGGCTGCCCCGAGGCTGTGGGGACGCTGGGACCCTCGTGCCCACCGTGGGAGCGTGAACGGTGCGCTGCTGCGGAGAAGCCTGCCTCACCCCACAAGGTTGGACCGTGACCGTGTCAGCCACCCCCTGGTGTCCCCCAAAGGAGCCAGCGCCGCGCAGGACACCAGTCACCGCCGCGCACGCCTGCAGCCCCGGGTGCACCCGCGTGACCCCGCGGCGTGTGGACACGCAGCGTGGGCGCCGGCCACGCGGGAAGCGCTCACCACCACAAAGGAGGGCCCCCCGCGGCCAGCGTGTCGAGACGGCCTGGGGACACTGCTGAGGCTTCAACCAGACAGCACAGATCCCGTGTGACCCTGACGTCAGGTCCCTGGGTCATCAGCCACAGGGACGGGACGGGGAACGGCTGGGGAGGGCGGCAGTGTTCGAAGGGGTCAGGGTTTCAGTCTGGGACGACGGAAAGTTCTGGAGACACGTGTGACGGCTGAACTCGGGGGGCTCCTCACCACCGAACGGTGCTGCTGAGAGCCCCCGGGGGACCTCGGAGCCCGCTCGGGCCCACGGAGACCGGGTGTCACTCGGTCAGTGTCCTGGGCTGAGGGACCTGCCGTTTCCTCTGTCAGCGGAGAGGCTGCGTGGCGGGGGTCTCACCTTCTCTCCTCCCCGTCTCCCCGCGGACGGCCAGGGACGGCCAGACGGCGCCCACAGGCCAAGCTGCCTTCACCGTCGCTGGTGCCAGGAGCCGTGGGCACACAGGCCCGCACGGGGCCCCCGGTGCCAGACGCGTGGCGTGGCCCCCTCTGCAGTGGCTGGTGGCTGGCTTTCCTGCCAGAGGCTGGCGCCCGGGGCCCTGCGACCTGCTTCCCAGGGCTGGAGGCCACGAGCCCAGGCACAACCAGCATGGTGAGCGGAGTTACGCGGCCGGGAGGGCGCCCAGGCTCCGCCGCCGCCCGGGTACCATGCCCGGCGCCGAAGCGCCACCTGGGGTGCCAGGTGTGACCTGTGTGTGGCGCACAGACCCGTGTGCTCGCTGTGGGGTGCGTGCTGGGCCTTGGGGCGTGAGAGCTGTGCCCTGGGCCCACGTGGGCAGAGGGGTACCCTTGGGTGCTCAGGCTGGAGGGCCCCGTGGGGGACGGGTCTCCACACAGACTGCCTGGCCCAGGGCAGGCCCAGGAGGACTGACTTCAGGAGGAAGAAAGGTGCATTTCCTCGTCTCCTGGGCTTATACCAGCATGCTCCAGCGAGCACAGGCCAGGGCTGGTGACCGCGTCCCTGTGACTTTGATCTTGGGTCCTGAAGAGGCTGGGGGCTGGAGACTTCTCTACGGGCCCACCTGAGGGTCTCAGAGTCTGAGCCTGTCCATGCTGAGACGTGGAAAACAGGCCAGAAGGGAGCTGGGAGGGCTGGAGGACAGTGGATGGAGAAGCAGGGGGTAGGAGGGGATGGAGGGAGGGAG